>JAULSY010000033.1:246412-264243 GCA_030512305.1 Cercophora samala | reverse complement strand
AATCACGATTTGCGAATCAAACGGATTTGCGAATCAATGAACCTGACCGGGTAGCAGCCCGGTCAAAGTGCCGATTCTGTAGGCCTGACAAGTAGTCTTGAGACGACCATCATGCCTTGACCTTGCCAAGCGCGCGGCAGAGTCTGATCTTGGCAGGGGGAGGGCCAAAGATAGCAGAAATGTGAAGCTTTGTCATGGCTCAGACACGACGGGATGCAATGCTGTGGTGATCTTGAGCGCTGAGCTTGGGACGAATGGGTTGGTAATTGGACCATGTTCTTGCAATGCCAGTCGTGAATGAGATCATGAAGATGATGGACAAGAAGAGACTTCTCGGTTGGAATCAACCCGAGATCAGAGTCTAACCCGAGTTGGATTGGCGCCTTCTTTGCTTCTCCTGGCGGCAGCGCCCGAGAACCGGGGAGGGCGCCCCGCTTGGTGTCTCGGCAGTCGCTGACAGCGGGAGCTCTTTTCTCGGTTGTTGGAACAGCATCGCGACGCCGACTTTATCAAGCTTCTGAACATCGACACTCAGTCTATTGAGTTTTGAGAGTGTTTTAACATCTCGAATGTTGATGTTCTCATCACAGAAGCCGAACCATGTTCCAGAGACTTTCTCATCTCATGAGCCCCCTCAGACATCCATCAGAAACGCTCAACCATAGCCAAACGCGATAAGAAGAGAACATTCTACAACAGGCGAATATAACAGTTTCAGCTGGACATCATCTATTTTTATGCCTCTGTTGATTACCCTCGCGGAGAACACCCTGCCACGTACCTCGGGGACGACCTCTGGCTCTTTGAACGAGTACCTATACACCACACCGCGCGTGCCGTCTTGGCACGCTTACAATTTCTCGCAGCGATCAAGAACCGCGATGGCTACACCAGTACAGCAACGATCAGACAAGCTATCGACCTACCGAATTTAGCATATGACAGCTTACCAATAAAGGGCGCCAAAATTCCCTGCAGTAGCCAAGTTCTTTGCTTGCAGTCAACGTTGACAATCTGGTCCAGACACCAAAAGTTGATCAACAGGGGTTGGCAATGCAACGTCATGCTATCATCGACGTCATCAGCCTTCCCGCTCCCCTCCTCGACACCCTCAAGAACCATGATGCTGCTATCATTGTTTGAATACCCGACATGATGAATTCAACGTTTCGACGGCCAGGTGAGCGGACTGAACTCTGTCAAATCAGCAGAAATGGGCGACATTTTTATCAGCAACGGAACCTGCTACGGATCCGCAGGCAATGAACTGAATCGCAGCTTTATACCCTGTGGCAATGCCGCCTTTGGGCCAGTGACATGCTGTGGAGCGGGAGATGTCTGTCTCAGCAACAATGCGTGTTTTGGTGTCCACGGCACGCCAGGGTCATATGGAGCAGACCTCACCTATCTCGCTGGATGCACCGACGAATCATACAGAGATGGGAGCTGTCCTGACAAGTACGGCATCGACCAGCCATGGATTGCTTTGACGGTTTGCGATGACAGCGGCGGTGATTGGGCTCCGTGCCCTCAGGAAGGGAGCCCAACTACGCTTCAGAATGGAGCTTATTGCAGCTGTACTGATGCTGCCGCGACAACCATCGCCATTAGCGATTCTCCAAGGCTTGCGGATGTGGCCAGATTGCCGCAGACTACCGGAGGGACAGTCTCGTTTTTTCCAGGAAATGAACCAACAAATACATCTCCACCAGCTCAAACAACCGGCGGAGGAAATGGTGGTGGAGGAAACGGCGGAGGTCAGTCCAGTTCCCAGTCGGCGTCCCAATCGCAATCGCAATCACCAGGAACACCAAGCCAACCACCAAACACAGGTTCAAATACTAGCAATAGTCCAATACCATCAGAGACAGGTTCACCGGGTTCAGGCTCAGGAGGCAACGGGAACGACTCGGACTCTGGCTCGGATCCAAGCAACAGTGGCGGAAGCTCCTCGGGTCTGAACTCTGGCGCCAAGATCGGCATCGGAATAGGGGCAGCAATAGGAGGGCTCATACTCATCGCTACTCTGCTGACGCTCTGGCACTACAAGCGAAAGAACCGACAATCAGCCTCTGGCGCCGGAATTGAAGGCGGGGAAAAGCCAAAGAAAACATTTGCACCCGTCCCGTCCCCACGCGCGTCCGAAGCTGACTCCAACCCTGTCTCGGAAGCAGACGGGAAAGCGATGACACGGCCCTGGAGCATGAGGAGTGAGCTCGAAGGGAACAATTCCGCTGCTGCAGCCGCGACGGGGAAGAAAGCGCCAACCGCGATGAGCACAGCGAATGGAAATCAAAAGGTTAATGGGGTAGCACATCCGGGTGTGGGAGAGTTGGATGGGAGAGAGGTACAGGAACTACCACACCATGATCTGAGTCCTGTGGCAGAGCTTCCAGGGAGCGAGGCCTGGGCCCAGGCCCCGGGAGGGGGGAGGGGGAGGGTATGACGCGGGTTGGGATGGGACATTCCTTCCTATATGTTGGTCCCAGTCCGGCAGGCAATCAGGAGGTGGTGGACTGATGTAGGGGGTTACATATATTGGGGCCGGCTGATGTTACCTTTTACCAGATGCCTGTTTATGGGCGATTTACATAATTTTAATAGCAAAAAGCTTGTACTCCGGTCTGTGTAACATTTGGTAACATGGTTGCACATGCTGTGGTGTAACCACATCAACCACTTACACCATGGTTACAGGTCGATAGAAGGAGATGACTGCAGGACGCTTTGCAGAGCTTATTTTCTTGGCTTCTAGTCTTGGCTTCCCGTCTTGGCTTTCGGTTCTATCACCGACAGGAGTCAGATGCGGTTGGTGGTATGGCTTGCTGTGTTGGGCGGTTGGGACACACCACATTGTCTCAGTTTCTCCGATGGGACGGGTTGCTGTCAAGCTTAAGTTGAGGGGGGCTCCCTTGCTTTGGGACCATGGCTTGGGTTTGAGCAGCCACGTCCGTTCAAGAGATACACCACCCATCATGACCAAGCTGTTTCAGTCTATCCTCGCCCTTTCTCTGCCTCTCGTGGGACTGGGACAGCTCGCACCTGATCCATGGGCGTTTACTCATTCGGATCAGGAAAAGGCCATTGTCCTGGCCAATACCGGCGGTTTCAACATTGGCAGCAAGATTCTGACTGACCCTCGGAGTCCGGGGCAGACCGTGACCTGTGATCACGGGTATTTTGTATGTCTACCCTCTTCCTCGGTCTCTCCTCGTCCCCATTGATACTCTTTTTGAGGCCTTTCC
This sequence comes from Cercophora samala, assembly GCA_030512305.1. Classification (NCBI taxonomy): domain Eukaryota; kingdom Fungi; phylum Ascomycota; class Sordariomycetes; order Sordariales; family Lasiosphaeriaceae; genus Cercophora; species Cercophora samala. Next base: position 260,998 of record JAULSY010000033.1, on the reverse strand, counting down.
CCCCCCCAAGCCCAGCTTCACCACCATCATCATACCACCCAAGAGTCCCCCCCTCACCCTCCTGACTAATACCCGCCAAAGGAATACTTCTTCCCCCTCCACTCCCCCCCCTCCCACCTCCGCCGAAAAACCTCCCTCGTCCTCTGGCACTCCTCCTCCACCCAGACCTTCCAAAACCGCTGGGACGGCGGCCCGGGGTTCAAAGACCTCCTCCTCCGCCGCGGCTACCCCGTCTACCTCTACGAAGCCCCCCGCCTCGGGCGGGCCAACTGGGCGTGCAAACCCCACCGCTACGACGTCAGCTACCGCGACCAAGGGAACTTTGAAGCCTGGAACCTGGGCCCGTCCTACCTCAACTGGTGGCCTGGTCTTCAGTGGCCCGAGGATCCCGCTACTAGAAAACTAAGCTGGGAGCAGGCCACGGGGGGCAGGTACGTGGAGTTTGACGACTACGAGCACATCCTGCTCCACGCCGAGGTCGCGGCCAAAGGGGCGGTGCACACCGAACGGCCGGGAACAGACAGGGGGGGCGTGGTGTACCTGACCAACTCGGCGGCGGGGTTGAGGGCGCTGTTGGCGGCTACGTTGGGGGATGAGACGGTGGGGAAGATACGGGGGATTGTGGCGTATGAGAGCGCGGGGTATGTCTTCCCCGAGGGGCACAATGTGACGGAAAGGAGGGATCAGCCGTTTGGGCCGTTGGTGGTGACGGAGGAGGCGTGGAGGCGGTTGGCGAGGCTGGATTTTGTGCAGTTTGTCTGGGGGGATAACCGGCGGGAGACGGGGAATGGGTTTTGGGAGGAGATGGTGGTGCAGAGCAGGCTGTGCGCGAAGCTGATTAACGAGTATGGGGGGAATGCGGAGGTGGTGAAATTGAAGGAGGATTTGGGGGTGGTGGGGAATACGCACTGCCCGTTTACGGATATGAATAATGAGGTTATTCTGGGGTTGTTGGAGGAGAGGCTGGAGAGGAGTGGGTTAGATGAGTTTGAAGGGCGGGCGGGAAAGGGGAAGGGGAAGGGGAAGAGTAAGTGGAGGCGGTGAAAAGCGCGCAAGGGGTAGGATGTTGTTGTGGAAGGTTCACATGCCTGTTGAGTTTCCTTGGTGGCAAACCAAAGACACTGACAAGGGGAATAGATGGCGCGTGAAGGAGATGATATTAGCAAGGAACTTCGAACTTGGATACATATTGTTATACGTATATATATGAAACAGGATTCCAGGTTTCTTTTGCTTATTGTTTTGCTTTCAGTCCCTGCCAACCTAGAACACAAACTATGACAAGAAAGTCTAAAGCTTGGTCACGACAACATCATCCACCAGCATTCTCGCCGCTCTGTTGTTATTGGATTGAAGCCGGAAGGTAAGGATATTCCCAGTCTCTGTTGCTGAGCAGACAAATGTATAGCTCAATTGGGTCCATGCCAGCGAGGAACCGGTACCTGACGTTATGGTGCTCGAGCCCATGACAACCGACCAAGGATTTCCATTGCTGTAACTGGAAACGATGCTCATACGGAATGTGACTCTGTAAGTAGATCCTGGGTTGCTGCAGATAAAAGAAACTTGTTAGCATCCCATGATGAATAAAACGCCTGCAGAGGACCTGAGGGAGCTGACATACCAGTTGATAGTCTGAGAAACACCAAGCCCGGCGGCAGCGAAGTTGACAAAATAGCTTGACTGGATCTCCATCACGTAATTTGCGCCCTGTGAGATGACCGCAACGCTGGCCCCGGTACCGACCCTGCTGCTAATACTCCATCCCTCCAGCGAGTTACTGCTGAAGTCCCCATTGGTAATCAACGGAGGTGGTGTTGATGATGTGGTAGACTGTGGGATGGAAACAGTAGATGTTGTGGGCTGAGGCGACGAAGTGGTGGTGGGCTCTTGAGTAGTTTCCGCAGCGCTCGTCGTAGACTCGGGTACCGAAATAGTTGTGGCCTCGAGCGTTGACTCTTCGGCTGACGTTGTTGTGGTTGACTCTGGGGTCACGGTAGGCGAGGGCTCGAGAGTAGATTCCTCAGCTGGGGTTGTCGTTGGTGTGGGCTCAAGTGTAGGTTCCTGGGTAGACTCTTCCTCCACAGGTGTTGGGGTAACAGTGACATATTCGGTAACGGTTGGTGTTTCAACAATTGTGTCTGTGGCGTCGGCAGTAACGGTAGCAAGTTCAGTCGTCGATGTGATCCCAATGCATGCGCAGGCAGAAGTGAACTGCAGTGGCTCGACGGAAGAAGCGAAGCTGCGCAAACAGTTCAGCGGTGGGCGGTGGGAGCACCCCCTCTTCCTGCGCCTTGCTCTCAGGGGTAGGCTTTGTGTGATCGTTGTGGCTTCGGTCACGGCATTGGTGATAGTTGCAGTTTCGGTCACGGTATTGGTGACAGTGCTAGTGGTGGCTGCATGTCAGTCTCCATACCTACTCAGATGTAGCTGGATCCAGTAGAGACATACATGGTAGGGGTGACAGTAACGACCGCAGTAAAGGCAGTTCCGGTAACGATGGAGTTGGTGCAAAACTGACTGGCTTGCACCAGTGAACTGCTGAAACAGTTCAACAGCTCGTTCTGGACACACTCATCAACATCATCACGTTGCTGAAGTTCTGTTGGTGTAGCTGAGCCTAGAATGACTAAAAGGTTGCTGGCGAGGACGAGGGACGAACGCATGGTGAACGTCTGTGAATGAATGACAGCCCTCAGAAACAAACAAAAGAAGGATGGTAGGGCTGGACGTCAAAATGCAAAAACCCGGGGAGCGTGGTGTCTTTTTGTTGACATGCCATGGTCCCGAGGGTCTGGAACGTGTGGATCACGACCCCTACAACGCTATCGAATTTTGAAATTGACCGCTCCATCAAAGATATGCATGACTGGGGTCCAGGATCGACCACAGGGAAGCATTGCCGCCCGGCAATAATCACGACTCGATCTCTCACACACTGGTACAGAGGCTGTGATGACATAGCCTAGGTATGCTGCGGTTGGCCTGTTGGGCATTTGGGCCAGTCATCGTTTTTCTTTGCCTGATTGGTTGCGGCTCAGTGGCGCATGTTGCAGGCAGGCGGCCACTTGTGAATACGTAACCCCTCTTTGATCGCGACATATCCAGTAAATACTCACACTACACGATCACCTGGCCCTGTTATCCTCATCCCCATCGCTTGTCATGGATCCCGTCACCGCCATAGGCCTGGTGTCGGGGATCCTGACATTTGTATGCTTCGGCACTAAGCTTGTCAAGGGAGCCATTGAGATCCGGGAAGCGCTGGATGGCACACTCGACGAGAACCGCACCCGTCAAGAAGTAGTCGAGGAGATGAAACGATTGTCCGCCCGCCTCTTACCGCCGGACGACACGAAGCTGGCCGCCGAAGAAAAGAGCCTCTGCCTTCTCGCCAAAGAGTGCTCGTCGCTTTCCGATCAGCTTATCAGACTGCTTGAAAATGTTAAGCCAGAGAACAGCCGATCCAAAAGACAAAGTTTGTGGTCATCCTTGAAGAGCAAAATCCAGGAAAAGGAGAGGATGGACTTGGAACAGAGATTAGATCAATGTCGGAGCCAACTTGAGATTCAGTTGTTGTTTGTCACAAGGTGAGTGCCGTGCCGACCATCCTTAATAAGTACCTACCTAACATGCTGACTATGCATTGTCAGTCGCCAAACAGATGCGTCGCTGCAAACTCTCCTCGAGTTGACAAAAGCTGATGCTGCAAAGTTCGAGTATCTACGGCAGTCTCTCGATCGACTCGAGGAAGGAATGCACGTCGGCAACCTCAGTGCCACCGCCCAGGCACAGATAAGAAGCCTCCTGGTTCTTCCAGATCACGTCTCAAATAGCATTGTACAAGATCGGGTGCTTCGAGCGTTGGCTTTTGATGGAATGCGAAACCGCCAGAATCTCGTGCCTGATCCTCACGACGCGACATTTGAGTGGTTCGTGTATGCAGGAAAGTCGGTACAGGAAGAGGTTCAGCAAGCAGCCAGGGAAAAGTTCACGAGCTGGCTAGAATCTGGCCATGGTATATTTCACATTTCGGGGAAGCTTGGGTCCGGCAAATCAACGTTGATGAAGTATCTCGGAGAGCAAGCTGAGACGTCTGGACATCTCAAGAAATGGGCCAGTGAGTTCAGAGTTCCTGGGCAAGATTTTCAAGCTTGACAGATGACCCTAAGATTGCACGGCTGCTAACGCTTGGGACAGACGGTCGAAAACTAGTGGTCGCTCAGTTCTTTTTCTGGCGACCCGGGACAGACGTTCAAAAGTCTCTCACCGGGCTCTACCGTACCTTGCTTCTCGAGGTTTTTAAAAAGTGCCCAGAACTCATACCCGTCGTCATGCTTTCCTTCTGGCAGGAAGCCCAGTCGATGCCCTGGCAATCCAACTCTGATCTCGAGATGAAGGAGAGCACAGTGAAGGCAGCTTTCAATCGCCTCATCAGTGCAGAAATGGCCAAAGCATTTCCAAACCACTGCTTCTGCTTTTTTATCGACGGCTTGGACGAGTACGAGGCAACAACGCAGACAGATCATACGGATCTGGCTGCTCTGCTGAACGGTTGGGCAGAGGCAGGCCTTTCATCCGACAGCATCAAGCTTTGTGTCTCCAGCCGTGAATACAACTCCTTCATGAATCTGTTCTCAGATGAGAGGCGGCTGCGACTTCATGAGCTCACTTACAGCGACATGGTGGCTTGTATAAGAGACAAGCTTGACCGCATATCTGAGTCGAGTGGTTTCGACCAACTGGTCGAAGAAATAGTGCAGAAAGGGCAGGGTATCTTTCAATGGGTTGGCATCGTGGTCAAGAATATGAGATACGAGATCGACAACGGAACTACCGACGCCGAAGAGTTCAGAAACTTGCTGAAGATGCTCCCAAGCGAGATGAACGACCTCTACAAGCACATCTTTGACTCGCTACGAGACACTACACGTGCGTGTCGCACGTTGGCGATGGTTTCCAAGGTGATGGAAACAGGTTTGGCTGCCTTTTCCGTGGAAGCATATTCTTTTTTCCATGACTATGAGCGAGACAAGCACTTCATCACTGGAAATTCATTCCCAGGCACAACAGAACCATCACGCACCAAACTCGGCAGAACTCGCCTCCGCGGGTGGTGCGGTGGATTACTCGACACCAGCACCGTGACGGCGGTGGGAGGCCCCGAAACATACGGTACACATCCATATACGACTGAAGTCGTGCAATTTACCCATCGCTCGGTTAGAGACTTCCTCGAGTTTCCCGACGTTCAATGCAAGATACTGAAGCTTCTCGAAGGCTTTGACATTTTGGACGCAATTTCGCACATGCATCTCGCAGATCTTCGAATGTTTGGCGAGAAATGCCTGGCCTTCAGTAATTCATACATATTGATTCGCGAACGGCATAAATCCGGCGCCGACGTGGAGCCCTATGGCTTTCTGGAAGCCTGGGACAGATTCTGTCCCGATGACGAGTCTCTTGAGCCTGCCCCCAAGCACTATGACGTGTTTCTCAAAACGGACAGCGGAGTATATGCGTTAGCGTCTCGCGGATTTTGGGGACCGAAGTGGACGGATGGAAACAAAAGAAGAGCCCGGCGATGGCTAAAGCGTCCTCTTCACTCCAGCATATTCCTTGGGACCTCGACATACCCACTGTGGAAAGTGAAGACTGCCCCAACCGTCACCGATAGTGCGGAGAAAATGGTATTTCTCGCCACTCTGATTTTTGACCGCCGGAGGATACAGACAACGACTCACGAGCATGAAGATTTTGCGTTGTTGGACTTCCTCTTTGACAAGGGGCTACTTTGCGATCCGACAAACCTTGGACCCTGCCCTCCCGGAAGCTGCAGAATTGAACCAGATGTGAACGAAATGCCCGTGCTGAACGTGTGGCATCATTTTTTGCTCTTTGAATGGATGTATCAGCATTCGGAACGAGGAGCAGACAGCGACCAACTATATGAGCAGCCTGACGCACGGTTCGGGGAGATGGTGACTTGGTTTCTCAAAAAGGGGGCGGATCCATACTTCGCAGCAACGATCCGGTTTTACAGAAGGCCGTACAACGAAGATGAGCTTGAGACGGTCAATGCCAGGTTACGTGGCCGATTCCGACCGCTTGGGACCTCTCGTAGTCCTCCTGTTCGTCAGCATAGCCTTCGAAGCTTTCGAGAGATAACGATTCATCTGCAGAGGAGGAACAATTGTGGTGAAATAGATGAATTTGTTGTCAAAGAAGAGATTCCTGTTCGTTTCACGTACCGGAGAAGAAGGCGGTGGAAGGATCATTCATCCTTGCAGGATTGGGTGCAGGATCTTGAGATGGATTCAAAGGCCAAAACGGAGCTATTACAGCTGCTGGAGAGAAGAACCCGAGGCCAAATCACTCTTCATTTTTGGAAGGACGCTCACTCAGCAGCATACAGTCTGTATCGCACGGCATCGGAAAAGTGTCAAACGACTTCTTGGACATTATCTTCAGGATATTATCACTTGGTAATCCCAGTTCTAGTCCCCTTTCTGCTCGCCTTGTTTGTCTTAGTACCCCTGGGCAGGGCGTTTCTACTTGGTGGCTTAGGATCTTTGTAACAATGTACCTAGGCATTGGATTTACGGGCTTCATATATAGACAATTGTTCCATAGAGGCGTTGAGCCATTGAATTTGGAATGCATATAGAAGTTGGTAGGTAAACCGAATGGTGGCACAGGCCGGTTCTGAATTGTTGACCATTGAGCGACCCAACCTCGGACCAGTCCAGTTTCAGAGGCCGCCGTGGTCTTTGTGCAACAGTACTCTGCTTTCACTCTCATTGTCACCGGTTGTAACAGGACACTCACCAACAGGCTTGTGGTTCAATTTCCGGGACATTATGAAGATCAGCCAAAAATCTCAAAAGATATCTTGTGAACATTTATAATTTGCAGAGCTACTTCGTGCTGTATGTATGTACATGATGCCACTTATACCCGAAACGAAACATGGCCATCTTTCAGTTCTGCAAATGCATCTGTGCCATGATTCCAGGTTGTGCCCGTTGGCTGCCAAGGTCTAGACCACCATCGATCTGCCATCCCAGCTTTCTTGGCCCGATGCCCCCGAACAGGTGCAGCCAGTTCAGCTATCCCTGTTCCCCAAGCTTTCTGTCTGATAGCTTTCTAACAACCCCGCTGCGGGAGATAGCAGTGAGTGAGATAGCAGGACAACTACTCTGTACCCCGCACACTGCTTTACGTCATGGCGGCAGGGATCCGAGCTGCTCTGGTGCTGTGGACGTCAACACCTGCTGAAACTCAATTCGTTGTTGGCCCAGTCTGCCGGTCACCTTTCACGATGCCAAGGCACTGATCGTGGAGCACTAGCTATTTTTTGTTTGGCGTCCTGGAGTCCCTATCTTGACGGCGCTGCTTGTTTTTTTGAGACATTTCTCTCGTTCTTCCCCTCTATCCTCTCATTCTTCGGTGCGACGCGTTTCTTTGCGTCTTGGGCTCAGATCTTCTGCCAAGCTAGAGTAGCAGTGGACATCAAGGTTCGCGATACCTCGCGGTCATTCTTACCGTTAAACCCACCACTTCACCATGGGTGGGCTAAGCTGGCGAAAGCTACTCGGCTGGGACCGCCATCCCACCGACGGCCACAGTCACGACTATGACAGCTGGTGGCATGATTCTCGTCGTCGCCGTAGGTCTTCTTCACTCACCTCACTGCCATATTCCAGCTAATGCCAAGAAGTTCTCCCCCATTACCACGATGAACCCCTCGAGTCTGCTATTCCTCCACAAGCCGTCACCGAAGTGGCCCTCCGATTGCGCCACCTAATCGAGGAGTGTGTTCCCTGCGAGTTGAACCCCGATCTCGTCACCCGCCCTCATAGTAAGGTCATCACCAACAAGGTGATCAAAGCAGCCAAGGAGGCCGGCGGGAAGGAGCACGGCGCCTGTGTGGTGTTCTGCCTGCTGGTCAACAAGCGCTGGTGGAAGCATCAGAGTCTGGTGGAACTATGGGATGCGGACCTGCATAACTTGAGGGCAACAGCTTGTGAGGTTATTGCCAAGCAGATGTAGGTCATCTTTCTCTCATGCGGAGTGCTAGGCATAGCAACAAGCTGACACACCACAGTATCGAAACCGAGGATGATGCTAGTTACCTCATGCACTCGGTCCTCCTCAAGCGCTACTCGGTTATCATCAATGGCAAACCCACACCGCCAGCCAACGTCGTTGAGCGAGCTGTCGATCTCCACGCCCTTAGAGTGATCGGTTCATCCGGCTATCAGAAATGCATCAACTTCCTCTGGAAGGGCTGGCTAGTCCAGGACGAGGACGACCCGTCCACCTTTGTGGACTACAAGGGCAAGGACGACACATCCTACTGCGCCCACCTCGACCCCGATCGTATGCGAGCGCCCATGTACCAGAATGTGACGCAGATGCTGTTCTCGTTCTTCTACCTGATACTTTACACCCTTGCGATGAACTCGGTAAATGCCCGAGGAGAGATCGACCTCATCGAGGGGCTGCTGTATGTTTTTACCATTGGCTACATGTGCGACGAACTCTCCAAGCTTTGGAAAGCTGGGCATCAGATCCTGAGCTTCTGGCACGCATTCAACTCGGTACTGTACGCGCTCGTCTCAACCAGCTTGGTCATGAGGTTCATTGCGCTGAGCGCTGGGGTTGATGATCCCATCAGACATCAGTACACGACGCTGAGCTACAACTTTCTGGCCGTCAGCGCTCCGTTGTTTTGGGGTCGGCTGCTGCTCTACCTGGACAGTTTCAGGTTCTTTGGCGCTATGCTGGTGGTGCTGAAGGTGATGATGAAGGAGTCGATGATCTTCTTTGCGCTGCTCATCGTGATCTTTATTGGCTTCCTTCAGGCCTTTATTGGACTGGACTTTGCCGAAGATCAGTCGGCCGAGGACTTCTACTTCATCATTCAGGCGATGGCGAACGCGCTAATGCAAAGCCCGGATTTTAGCGGGTTTGATAAATTCAGTCATCCGTTCGGGTTGATTTTGTACTACTGCTTTACGTTTGTTGTCATGGTAAGTTTCGAAAAGGTGGAAGATGGGTGTGGCAGGAAAGCTAACAGAGGGATAGGTCGTCTTGCTCAACATCTTGATCGCCCTGTACAACTCGGCCTACGAGGACATCTATGACAACGCAAACGACGAGTACCTTGCGATGTTTGCGCAGAAAACCATGACTTTTGTTCGTGCTCCTGATGAGAATGTGTTTATCCCGCCCTTGAACCTGGTCGAGATCTTTTGTTTGGCGATTCCGTTTGAGTGGTGGATGAGCAAGAAAACGTACGAGCACCTCAACGACATCGTCATGGCCGCTCTGTACTCGCCTCTGTTGCTTGTGTCGGCCTATTTCGAAATGAAGACTGCTCAGGAGGTCAGGGGCAACAGGGCCAGGGGAGAGGAGGATGACGACACCATCGAAGAGTGGGAGCAAATGTCTGACCACTTTGACTTTGAGGGTGACGGATGGTCCAAGACTGTGGCCAGCGCCAAGAGTAATCTGGAAGAGGATGCTGATGTGATGGAGATCAAGAAGCTGAAGCAGGAGGTACAGGAGTTGAAGAAGATGCTCGAGGGGTTGACCAAGTTTATTGTTGGCGAACAAGGGCTTGAAAATGGGGAGAAAAAAGAGGTGAAGGGGGGCGACGAGGAGGGGGAGTCTAGTGGTAGTGCTTAAGGTTTTGTGGCTGGGGCGTTTTTTTCCTATGGTGTATGGTCATTTGCATTTGGCAATAGGCGTTTTTGGCTTTGGCGAGTACGACAAGGGGAATACCTAATGATGCATCTATGTTCACTAGTGTTTCTTTTACAAAGTTTATTATGGAGAGACATGACATCTCAACCATTACATTGTGCTAATACCTGACTCATTCCTTTGCAATCGCTATGAACAAACTCTCCATCGTACAAACATCCCCTGAGCCCTTGACTCTTCAGTCTCTTAACCCTGCCAGACCGCCGGCCCGGGAGCCTTGTAGCTCGTCCTGATGGGATAGTACGACCACACCAACCCGGGATCATTCCTGTTGTAGGCACCCGGGAACGAAACCAGCGGGCCGGGCCGTCCATTGCCGCCGTTGACAATCTCGACCTGGGCGCAGTTGATGTACAGCTGGGCACCGCCCGCGGACTGAGCCTGGTGCAGAGCGATGCTCTCGACGCGGACGAGGTACTTGCCGTTTGGCACGTCCTTGGGCACATTGAAGTAGACCTCCTTCTGATCTGTTTTTCCCCCGTTCATGTCAGCAAAACAATTTCCCCCCAAGTGAAAAAAAAACAAAAAAGAAAAAAAAGAAAAAACAGAGTGGGAGAACGTACTGTAAGCAGGCCAGTTCTGCTCCGTGCTCCCCAGCTTCCCGTCCGGCCCCGCCTGGGCGCTGATCTCGCCGACCTTGAACCAGACGTTGCCCGCGGGCTCCCACGTGTTGACGTTGGCGCCGTCGGGCACGCGCGCCATGTAGAAGGAGACGGGGCCGAAGTGGGTGACGGCCGACATGGCGGCGAAGCCGAGGCGGGAGCCGGCCGAGACGGTGGCGGTGGCGGTGCCGGCGCGCATCTGGTAGCAGCGCATGTCGTTGCTGTTGACGTCGGTGACGCCGGCGTTGGACTGGTAGTTTTTGGACTGGCGGACGAAGCCCCACTCCCTTGCTTCTGGGACGCCGTCGACGATGAGCTTGGAGAAGCGGTCTGGGTTGGGTGGGTTAGCTTTTGGGGAGAGGGGAAAAAAAAAGGGGGGGGGGGGGGGGAAAGGTACAGTGGGCTTCTGCGCCGGAGGCGGCGAGGAGGAGGAGGGTTGTTGGCTTCATTTTTGGGGGGCTTTGGTGGTGAATTCGAGGAGATGGTTGGTGATTAGGGGGGCAGGAAAGGAGTGTTGATGGGTGGTGTTGACAGAGTTATATGCTTTGTGACCGTGGTGGCTGACGACCCCGTAAACATCCCCTCGGAGGCTACAAATACCGACAACAAGTGCTATAAATGGGCCAAGAGGTGACAGGTTTGGCCAAGTTGACAGCTTGGAATGTCATGCCCTCATTCCGTCAGCGCCTTGTGTCAATATCGCTGGCCAGTGGAGCGCCATCGTGGGCTGTTTAGCCTGTTTGCCTAAATGAAGTTCAGAATGACAGATTGGGCATGGGGGTAGCACTCCCGGCAGAGGTGACATGGGCTTGCCCCAGAACGGAAGAGAAACCTGGGGAGCATGAAGAGGCTCCTCCCGAAGGTCGGCAACTGGGTGGGTGTGTGGGGAGTGGTCATCCTTTTTCCCGGGTAGACAAGTGTTAGGTTTGGTAGAGTAGGTAGCGGGAATGTTGCACGGTATTTTTGCTGGAGTCACATGGCGACAAAGGGGGCTCCCAGGGATGCACGACGGCCTTGGGTGTTTGCTCAGCTGGAGTTAGGAATACGGGTAACGTCAAGTACTCTAAACATTCGAGAGCTAGGGGGTCGATCATGATGTTCTTGACTCAACCTCAAATCAGTACCGAGTAGAACCATTCACGTCCTTGAACCTTGGTCTCACCAGAAAGAGCCACACCCCACATGACTCCATCGACCAGCAATAGACAATCATTCTTTCCAAGGTATACAAGATCTGCGCTACTCGATAGAACAGATGGCATAGTTGATAGAACCCCATGACGAAGCTCGACTGCCGGTGAAGGTGTGCCCATTCGTCGTGACCGTGTCGGTAGAGTAACCAGTGTCGTCCGCAGAACTCGCAGCGTCATAAGCATCGAGATCACCGAAAACACGAATGCAGTTTGTCCCGCCCATGGCGGTATTGGGACAGTCAAGACCGACTGAAAATTGAGAGTTGTCTTGAGCCTGGAACGCGATGCCTGCGGTGGACCCAAAAAGGCCAACGGGATAATCCCAAACTCTGGTCTAAAAACAGATAAGCTTGTGGGCCAGTTGTCACCGGGGGACGACAAACCTTTCGATAGGTGTACAACCCACATCCGTAACCAGCCGGCTTGTCTGGGTTTTTATCAGCACGAGGGATTTCAGTCGTCACCTCAAACCGTTCGCCATTAATGATGGAATCCCCGCTCATGTCAATCTTCGTCTCCAGTCCATTAATGACGAAGAGTGCGTTGACAGCGCTGCATGCAGTGAGGTGGTCAACATTGCGAAACCAGCAAGGGTAGCACATATCACCTACTCTTTTAAAAGGACCCATAAAAGCAAGATCACAGCTGCAACTGCTGTAACTATCCCCACCAAAGCTGCAATTCCGCCGATAGAAGCAATGGCGCTGGTGATAGCTGCTGACAAACTTCCAGCAGCACCGATGGCCTGATATGCTGTCACCATCCAACCCCCAACTGCTAGAAGCCCCGAAGCGACCATGTAGGCCACAGCGGTGTTGGTTTTCGTTGCAGTTGCAAGGTCAGAGAAGGCTTTCTGCAATCCAACAATTTCGGCCTCAACGTCATCATCCCGAGCGGCCTTCATGCGCGAGTACTTATCCTCACTGATAAGAAGCGGCTCGACTTTTTGATCAGAAGGGATGTCGCCCACGTCGGTGCTTCTGACGCTCTCCAACAGAGCAGCGGCGCTTTCCGGACCCAATGGGCCATGAGAACGAAGACGTGCAACAAGCTTGTTGAGTGCATCGGCAAGACCCCTCGGGGGGTGAGGGGGTGCTTTCCCGATGGGCTTGCGAAAAAGTTCGTCGATGGTGTCTCTGGCAAGAGAATAGTCCGAAACACTGTGCTTGAGTGCTTTAACCTCGACGTCGGCGAATGTGAACCAGTGTACCTCCTCCTCAAGGGTGACGGCGACATTGGGCAAGCCTTCCTTGTACAGGGCCGCCTGGACCTCAGCCTTCAGGCTTCTTACATCTTCAAAGGAAGCGTGCAGTGTGAGAGCAATCTCTGGAGCTTCATGGTTGTCATAGCCGCCAGCAGCGTTGGCGTGGACGACGGCGGGGTTTTGGTGAAGTGTAAGGGCGGCTTTGGCGATTTGAGCACGCTTGGTGGGACCGATATCGCCCGTTCCAACACCAATGGTCCAGAAGATCTGCTTGTGTGTGGGCGACATTTTGTTGACGACTTTTGGGTGTGGTGTTGAGGATGAGATGGTCAACGCTGGTGAGAGATGTGAGGCGCGACTGTCGTGTCTAACAACATGAGATACACACTCGCACTCCCTTAAATGCAAATGTTCCTACTCACTCGGTTCATGTTAGGCATTCTCGTCCTGACCCGACGCCTGGATCTCTGGACAGAATGCCCTACCTAACCAAATGCATGTCACAAACATCGGGATCCTTGGCAATACCGCTTGGCGACAGCTCGTGCTTGTGGCTCGTATGAAGATTAGTGCCTGAAAGTTTTAAACACTAGGTACTGTTCTGCTGGTTGGCAAACTCTTATGAGGCGCCTTTGAAGGTCTAAGCATTGGCATGAGGACCAACGTAGACTGTGGGTCTGCCTGGCCAAGCCATTAGCAAAGGCAGTACACCAGACAACAACGCTTTGAAAAACTTATGCCCAACGTTCGCGATATCGGTTCATGCAGCACATTGGGCCAAGTCCAGGAATGGGGTTGGTGATCCACTCATGTGCTGGCCGACAGAAGCAACACTGCAAATGCCTCAATGGTTTGCGGGGAAAAGACTTTTCGTTCTGCAAGGACGGACGCTTCTTGGTGATCGTCTTTGCACTGCAAATTTGATGTGCTTTGCACCATAATAAACTCTCAAAAGCAAGAAACCACCCCTTGTCTCTTGTGGCTATACCAAACATAAGACAGCCTGGAGAGTGGATGAGCTGTAGCTGTCCGCAAGCAGGTAGTAACGGCAATAAGAACGCCGTGGCTTGAGCCTACCTAGATACTGTCTCCCCACCCAACTATCATGAAATAGTTTGTTGCCAAGCCTTTGGGCTGTGTTCTCCACCATGACGTTTTGACATGTTATGTCGCCAAGACTCCATGTCCCCCCTTTGGGCAACCATGCGAGTGTACACTAGATAGCACTGGTTTTCTTGAATCCTTCGGATCTCCGATGTTGCTATCGACGTGGGTTACTCGAATCGGCTTGGCATATGCTGTTCAAAGACAGACTGATTGGTGACATTCTCTTCCCATTAGACTTCTACTCCCAAGTCGACGGTGACTCACTACATAATCCCAATCCCAAGCAACTATCCCAAGTGCCAGAACGATGATCATGATGATGACGATGATGCCAAATGATTCGCACAATCTAGCAGAGCCCTGCCATGTACTTATGCCACTACTTCTTAAACCATTGCGCCCACCGCATCTGCTCTACGGTCTTCCGCTGCTGCTCCATTATCTGGTAAGAGTCAAGAGCACCCCCCGCTGTTGCTCCGTGTTCTTTCGCCCCTGCTCACTGTCTTTCCGCCACTGCTCCCTTGCCATGTTGTTCCGTCGCTGCTTTATGTCCCTCTGCCGCTGCTCAACGGCCCTCTCCCGTTGGCTTAGCCTCCTCTGGTGATGCTCTATCCTCTTCCGGTGATGCTCCTCCCTCTTCCGGTAATGCTCCTCCCTCCTGAGGTGCTGCTCCTCCCTCCTGAGGTGCTGTTCCTCCCTCCTGAGGTGC
>JAULSY010000033.1:51429-238985 GCA_030512305.1 Cercophora samala | reverse complement strand
TCCAACGCCACAAATCAAAAAAATAAACTCGAGAACATTTTTTTGACATTAATTTTTTTTATTTTTCATTTTCCATCCTATAAAAAAATACCAAATTTTTTTAAAACCCCCCCCCCCCCCCCCCCCAGTCAACCCACCCAATCCCAAACCCCACCTTTTCCTTTCCCACCCAACGCTGACAGAGTTATTTAACAAAAAAGTATCACTGTTTGCCCACCCGCTCTAAAGTACTGCGTAATCCCCTGTGTACTCCAAAAAGCAAAACACCCTCTAGTTCCTCCCCCAAGCCTCCGCCAGCTTCCTCTTGTTCTCCTCCAACTTCCTCTCAAACTCCTTGACCTGCTCTTCCCTCTTTCTATCCTCCTCCTCCTCCTTCTTCTTGCGTTCCTCCTCCTTCCTCACCCTCTCCCTCTCCAGCTGCTCCGGTCTCCTCTCAGCAATGTCCCTCGCCTTGAGATCCGAGAACAAGAACTTGAGAACAATCTCAATAACATAACAAGCGACATAATCCAGCACCATCACTGCTGTCATGGTAGTCTTGAACTCATCGGTGAAGGGCACGAGCTTCATCTGCTGGTTGAGCTCAGGAACGAACTCAGTTGAGCAAGAAAAGGCAATAGCGGTGACGCCAAGAATGCCCCAGAACATGCCTCTATTCTCGGTGAGCGACTCGCGGAAGGGGCGGCCTTGGTAGTTGACGGCAAAGGTCGAGATTTGCTGGATGAGCTGGAGCAGGTAGACGGCCGAGTTGAGGAGCGAGGGGGAGAACTCGGCTTCGAGATCAACCATTTCGGAACGTCTGGTACACACACGTCAGCATTCAAGTAAACAGCAGCGGGAAAAATAAAACTTACGGCTCGAGCTTATCACAAAACCGGGCAATGTAGATAAGCGTCGCGACGTGAACAGCAAATTGGCCAAGAATAGACCCGATAATGTAGAAGTTGAAGATATTCGGCTGGGGTCTCTCCTTGGACAAACCCTCAACGGACTTGGCGCGGGAAATAGACAAGAAGCAAACGCTCATGAGCATACCACTGATGGTGATCTGACCGTCGCCAAACTTAATACCCTCGAGATACAATACACTCAAACTGTACGCACTAATCAGGCAGTTGAGAGCAAGAATCTTGTACATCTGGATGGTGGCGACAAGGGTGCAACGACCTTGGCGGATAATGTTGGGAATGGCAATGACGTTACGAAGCTTGGACGTGAAGGGGGCGGCGACCGAGGCATCACCCAGCTTCAGCGAAGGTGGCTCATCGTCAAGCTCGGCGTCCATCATTGATTGCTGAAGCTTGTCGGCAAAGTTGGTAGCCTTGGCCACGGCATCGGACTGCTTAGCCCTCCGCGGGTCTTGGTTGATGAGTTGCTGAGCGGCAGGAGAAGTGACAGTTTCGATATCGGTACCGTTGGCCTTGGCGAGTTGAGCGATTGTAACACCTCTCTTGGCTGCCTCACGCTCCATGGCCTTTTCGTAGTGGGGGTTGCTGGGTCCGGGGGGGTACAAGTGGGCAATCATGGCAGGAACAGGGGGCGCGGGCTGGTTCCATCTCTTCATGAGGTCGACCTGCTTCTGGTACATGCCCTTCATCCGTTGGTCGCGTGCGTGTTCAGCAATCCGTGTCAAGTCTTGTTGAGTACCGTTGAGAAGAGCAACGCCGATGTGGGCTTGCTTGAGGGCACCGACATCGTTGGTGCCATCACCGGCCATCAAAGTGTAGTAACCCATGTCCTTGAGACCCAAGAGAATGTCCTCCTTTTGCTTGGGTGAAACTCGGGCGTACACCCAAGTGTAGCGCAACAGGGTCTTCCAGCCAACCTGATCCTTGAACTTGCTGAGAGCGTAACCGGTAACACAGAGGTCCTTTGTCTTGATGATTTTGGGGTCGATAGGCTTGGTGGGGTCAACCTCGATCTGAATCTTGTCGTCAACACTGCGCCAGACGAGCTTCTCCTCACCATGCACGCTGTGCTCAGGGGAATCCAAGATGAGAACGTCCCGGTCAACGATTTCGACCTCCTTGGCGACGTGAACAGCAGTAAGCGGGTTATCTCCGGTGATCATGACGACACGGTGGCTACTCTCGTTGAGCATGCGAACTGCTTCCTTGGCATCATCCTTGAGAGGGCATTGGAGAACCAGGAAACCAGCAAAAGTAAGCTCCGACTCGACCTTCTCACGCTTCAAATCGTTGATTCTGCTCATGCCAAGCTCATTGTCCAGGGACAAGTGCTTGTAAGCCAAAGCCAAGACACGGGAGCCACGGCGAGTGAAGTACTTGTAGGTTTCCTCGTAGTCCTTGGGCACAGTGACCAGCATCTTCATGATCGTCTCGGGGGCGCCCTTGACGGCGACAAAAGTACCCTTCAGTCTCTTGTCGGCCTTGTTCTCGGTGGCATGGATGGTGGCAACAGCGCTCTGGCGCTTCAAAGCAGACGAAAACTGGAAACGGCGTTTGATCTGGACAGTGCCGGCAATGCCGGTCGTCGCAACGGTAGTGGGCTTGCTGGTCAGTGTGTCATTCTTGCCCAAGGACCAACCAAGGGCATTGAGTGTAGCCTTTTCCATCGGGTCTCCAACGACCTCGCCTTCGTCAAGCTTGACAAGAGCATGGGCAGTGGCAAGAACAAGGGTGGTCTCGAGGCCAGCATCGTAGACCTTGGTCATATGGCTATGGGCACCATCAGTCTCCCTGGGGGTGTCAGTGCCAGAGTGGCCAAGACCAAGACCAGCGATACCCTCGACCACGAGGTCTTCTCCAGTGAGAGTGCCAGTCTTGTCGAAGCACGCCACATCTATGCGGCCAGCGAAGGGGATTCTGAACGGTTCTGTGCAGAAGATGGCGAACTTGGCGAGAGCAGCCAAACTGGTGTTGACGGCCAAGCTGAGTTCCATGGGAAGCTCAGGGGGCACGACACTTGTAGTGATAAGAATGCAGTCCAGCAAAAGCTTGGATCTCTTGCGGTCCTTCTTGACACCCTCATCCCACACGTACCAAGAGGCAGCAAGAGCAAAGATAAGCAAGAACAAGATGAAGAAGAGAGCCTCGGCGTTGTTGGCCGAGACGCGCTCAGTGGAGTAGATCATGGTACGAACCAAGCTTCCTTGGGAAGTCTCGAAACCAGTCTTGGTGACAATAGCCATGGCTCCATTATCAGGAGGGGTAGGGACGCCGGAGGCGAGCTTAGGCCTCTCCTCTTCAGTGTTGCCATGGGTAATCTGCAAGACCTTGGTGCCTCCCCAGAGGAAAGAGTTCTTGTCAAGACCCTCAATCTCGATTTCGGCGTCGCCAGGGCGAAGCTGAATCGAATCCTTCAACAGAGGGGTACTCTCACCGGAGAGCATGGCCTCGTTCACAATGGCAGTACCCTCAACCAAGATCATATCGCAGGCAACACCGCTATCCTCCTTGGTCCGCGAGACTGAGACCAAATCGCCTGGCAGAAGCTTGTCGCTCTGGATTTCAGTCCACCTGCCAAGTCGATAAACGTACATGTTGTAAGGCTTGATGCTCATGCCGCGGAATTCGACAAGGGTGCGCTGACGCTGCCAGACCACGGTGCTCTCGAACATGACGAGCATGAACAAGGTAAAGAGCGAGTAGTACCAATATTCGTCCAACAGCCAGAGACCAACACAAAACAGCTGGAACACGAAGAAGGGGGCGACCGCATGTTCCTTGAAGAGCTCGGTAAAGGTGGGGACGGGGATGTCGAAAGTGTTGGTGCCATAGTGCTGCTCGAGGCGCTCCAGCTCGGAGGCGCTGGTAATACCCCTGGATCTCTGGAACTTCTCGAGCTTTGGGGCAGGGCTCGCATCGATCTCATAGGCAAGGGTGCTGAACTTCTTGGTCTCGGGATTGTACAGAAAGCGGCGCTTTTGGAAAAGGAACGAGAGGTTGGACTTGCCTCCGACCTGGACATTTTTCATGATTAGACCCTGCACTGTATGTTTGGGGGGCAAGCCAGGGTGCCAGGGGTTTGCGAGGACTCACCTTGTCGCGAACAAGCTTGCAAATCTCAGCAGAGCCAGCATTCGCAGTGGGAACAACCTTGATCAGCTTCGCATCCTCAATGTTGCGGACCTTCCGGGCAGTAAACGTGGCATCAAGATCAACGCTCCAGTGTGTGCAGAGCCAGGTCAGGGCCTGGACGGTGATGATGGAGCCAACCCAGACAAATGTCCATTCCTGTGCCCCGATGTGTTTGTTGTAGAGATCCTCGCTGAGGTAGTATCGTAGAAAGATGGGCCATATGATGGCAAACGGCCAGATGTAGGCATGTTGCGCCAAAGGCAGCGGGCGCAGCAGTTCAGCGGACTGAATCTGCGAGTTGTCGACGAGCGGCGCCATGGCTGGTCGATGTTGCAATGAAGAAGAAGACGAAGGGAAAGAAGGAGTAAGAAGAAGCTATCCGTCTATGTTGACCACATTGATGATGGCCGCCGTGGCGGGTCTTTGTAGTCGGTGGGTGTCGCGTTGCGGTGGCTCGAGAAGATGACGGAACCGTGGGAAATTTAGACGGAGACGTGAACAGCACAGCGCCGAAAGTAGCGGGATGCAATGGAATGAGGTGTGCTTTTGTCTCCAATTGGGCTTAGCGTCCCTTTTTCCTGGGACGCCACCCCAGGCCCACCGCCAGCTCTTCGTCAGCTGCCGCCACGTGGGGGCCAAACACTCGACCTGGGGCATCTGCCGAAGAAAGGCCGGCATCTTGACGACACTCCAACATTGACCACAGTCGGAGGGAGGCCGGTGTTGCTATGATGGCGACGGGTTGACAGGACATCCAGAAAGTCAACAAAACTCCATTGTAACAATATTTAGTACTTGCTTATCATTTCCGTTCCCTACTCTCTCTGTCTGTCCCAGGCCATTACCACTAGTACCACTCCCAGCAACCAAGCCATGTACATCCAACTATTTCCCTGACGAACATATGCCTCGACCAGCTTCCTGTTGGTCTCCAGCAAGTTCTGCAACATCCCAATGTAGTCCCTTGCTTCTTGGCGGCGGTCCGCCTGCTCATCCTGGTACAACTTGACAACTTTTTGAGTGAGCGGGAGTTGTCTAGTAACAGCATCCTAAAACCCAGTCAGCAAAGAACTCGCCGGTAAGCCTCACTCGATATTCATGAACTCCGCTATGTCACGGCAACGACGCCTCACACCTTGGCAGGGGAATGTTGAGCCTCACGGCCCACCACTCAACCCCAGCCGCTGGCTACGATTCCCGTACCCTGTTAAGCGATGTAATATTTCAACAACCCACAAATTGAGCTTCAAGCCCCCCCAATGGTCGAGCTGAGGGGCCGGCCAGGCGGGAAGAGCAAGGCAGGACGTCTCGACCAAGTCAACAAAACCCCTACAGTCCCGCACCACCCGAATCACCGAGACACCCGAGCTTTCGCAGGGTTCAATCGGATTGGGACTGTAGAGGGATGGGGCAAACAAGACCCCTGCGGTCCGGTGAAGGAAGATCTAGAACGGATCCCCAACTGCCATTGAGAAGAATGACAGTTGCCACAGGCGAATCACTCGAAAGCTCTCCCCGTTTTGTGTCGACTTGATGTACAGCCACGCCACACCACGAAGAAAAGAAAGAAAACCGAGTGCTGGGACACAAGAGGTGTGGGCTTACCTGATGGTGGGATGCGGCCATAGCAGCGAGCGCGCTGGAATTGGCAGGGGGGGCGGCGGCGGCGGCGGCGGCGGGCTCAAGGGCTTGGTACTGGGGCAAATTGTCAACCAGTGGTGAAAAAGCGCCGGGGATGTTGTTGGGACCGGGTGCATTGTCGGAGCTTTCTGTGCAAAGAGTCGAAGGGTCAATTCAAGGACCCAGTAGATGTGTGAAGCAAGTAGAGATGTGCATGTTTGGAGGAAAAGCTCGGTACGTACCAGGGTGCGACTCAGTCTGGCGGGACTTGCCCCAACGGTAGCCTGTTGGACCTCTCGGCATTTTGAGACGGTGAAAAGAATTGCCAGAAGAAAGAAAAGAAGAAAACAGAGCCACGATGATATTCAGCTGATGTAGATGCCCTCATACCAAGAGAGGTTGTCGATGCTGGTAAGGTTGGAGGAGAAAATCCGTGGCTGTGGTGAGAGAGAGGGTGGAAGAGAGTGTGTGAGAGGAGCGTGAAGAAGGAAAAGAGAGAGAAGAGAGAGAGAGGAAGGGCAGGAGGGGCAGATATTTAATTTGTACCTGAACTGGTGTGGGGCTGGCGGAATCAACAATGGTGGGGGAGTAAAGTCGAAATCAACAATAGTGGGAGGGAGGAAGGCGGAATCAGAATGGTCGGCGAGGAAGGTCGCAGAATCAACAATGGTCGGGGAAGTAAAAATCGAAATCAACAATGGTGGGGGAGGAAAGTCAGGAATCAACGATTAGTGGGGGAGGAAAAGTCGGAATCCAGAATGGGGGAGGAAAAGTCGAACCCCACGATTGGTTGGGGAGGAAGAGTCGAAATCAACGATTGGTGGGGGAGAAATCCAAATCAGCAATGGCTGGGGAGGAAAAGTCGAAATCAACAATGGTGGGGGAGGAAAAGTCGGAATCAGGAATAGTGGGGAAGGGAAGTCGGAATTGACAATGGTCGTCGAGAAAGGTCTGCAGAATCAATGATTGATTATAACTGGGTACCGTAGATTGAAGGCAGCTTCGTCAGCCAGGTCAGAGTCCTGATTTTCTTTTCTTCTTTCCTCGCCTCACTTCTTTGCCATTATCACACTCTTCAATGTGTATCGTAGTAAGACCACTAGCAGATGTTTGTGAAGCATACAGCGCTGTGCCAGGGCGCTCAGGGGTTTGTTTGGTTACGAGATATCCTTTTCGCGCTATGTACCTATCATGCCTGCCTGTCACGGAGCATCTTGAGGCACTGTATTTTGCCATGGGTAACAAGCTGGTGCACAGCAGACTTTTGACCCCTCCTTTGATTTTGAAATTTCGCCCACATGAGTGCTTGCGAGACTTGAGTTGCAGACCTTCTCAGTCAACTGCATCTGCTACATCAATCCCAACAACCTAGCTTTTCAAGAGTAAGAACCCTTTTCTATTTTCCATGACATGATGGTATCGCTGTCCTGTCCAGACATTTACATTTATATCTTTTCACTGCAGTCGCAAAGCCTCCAAAATGCCCAGACGTCGCGATGGAAGATGGACATATAATGGCCCCCCCATCTCACGTAAGTCTTCGACCACCATTTCTACCTTTCCCAGTTTTCTAACTAACTGGCTTGTTTCTCGATAGCCATGCATGACACCGTCCCCAAAAACCCCGAGCCCACCCCCGACGCCCCCGAGATCCCGCCCAACATGGCCCCTCCCGGTGCCAGTGCCCGCTATAAGCGCAGTGCCGTCAAGGTTGACCTCTTTGCCTGCCAAGAAGAGATTGACAAGCTCATGATTGGTCCGATGGAGGAGAGACTGGCAAAAGTTATTGAGTATTTCCAGGCGGTGGTTGGTGAGGTTGGCACGAAGGCGGATGCCATCGAGATCATAATGGCGAGAATGGAGAGACAAGAGGAGGAGAGGTGCGAGAGGCTGGAGTCTTGGATGAAGATGATTACGGTCATGTTTGTGGGTGTCATAGTTGTTGTCGCATATCTGTTGTGCTCGCGTTGCTGAACCATCAGTTGGTATCAAGACAATTGACAATCATGCACAGTCCAGGTACGCATCCAGGTACCAGAACACAAGGATCTTTCAGTGTCGGTCATTTCACTGTTTGAGATCAAATATCATCTTTCTTTGACTTGGGTTATTAGAGCTGTGGTTGTCCCAGTATATAAAGTGGTCACATCCGGCAACTCTTCCAAAGACCTTTAGCACACCATCTCATAGGTGTAGTTAAGGTGTGTTCAATACAAGGCCTGTAATTCTTTCCAACGTGCCTGTGCCTTTTGTAGGTGCTGTAGCAAGTAGGTAGACATCACAGCAATTGAAATATTACCGGCAAACCCGGGAGAAGCAGCTTGTAATTTTAGCCTCCATGAGCTACAAGAACAGCTATAATCACGATCATTGTCGCACACCACATCTTCCGTACCCTGTTCGCCTGAGCTGCTATTTGTTGATAGGTATCCCTCACTTCCAGCAAAGAGTCCCTCATCTCAATGTAGGACTCTGTCATCTCATCGAACTGGGAAGACACTTGACGATACTCCTCAGCCAACTCGTTCTCCTTCTCCTGTCGGCGTTCCTCTATGATCTTGGCCACATCCTCGTGAAATATCCAGTACCCAAGTGCAGCGACATGACGCATGAACTCTGTAGGGCCCCTGCGATTGACTGCCAAAAAGGCATGCGAGTTGGTCAAAAGATCGACTTTCTGTTTCGGCTGGTGTCCAAACAACTTTTCAATCAGGTGAGTACGTACAACGGTGGCGTGGGCAACCGAAAAGTTTCGGACGGCGGCGCTTGATCGCGTGCATGGTGGGAGCTTTGTACTAGAAAGGATTAGCAGATGTATCAATGAAAAAGCAAAAGCGCAGAGAATATCTTACCAATTGGAGAAGTTCTTGGGTCGAATCCCTGTGGTCTCTGGCCGCAGCTGAGTCGTGGTCGTGAAAATGTGACAGAAAACTGAAAGGCGATTGGGGTTGAAGAAAATTCCAGCACAGAAAGGAACTGGATCATTTCATTGTGACAGCCTGGCGGGGCTTTCTTTGCTCCCGGCAAAGAAGAAAGGTGCGCGTCAGCTGCGTATATACGCCAGAGGCCTGGAGAGCAACCTGAAACCTGCATCCAGGTCACTTGTTTACCCTCCATTGACCTCGCTATCTACCTGAATCATCGACTTCATTGAAAAGGATTCCCCGTCATCTACAAATAGATTCCGGCTCGATAGCCCTGTCATCCTCCACCGTCTTCTCGATACCAAAAGCACAAACACACAGAACCAGCGCAAGACCAATGGCGATCCAGGACAATATCAAACATCGGCGGTCACCCATTGCGCCAGCTGATGACATTCAGGCAAGTGGGAACCATTGCTGATTTCATTTTATTGACGCCAACGTAGCTAATTCAAGTGATAGAATCCCGATTCTGCGACCACTCTCCTCAATCATCAGGCCCCCAATAACAACCCCGATATTGAACCACAACACCCTGCTTGCATGTTCCTTGAAGAACAAAAGCAAGAATTCACCAGGTTGGTCAAGCAGGGTCTCACCGAATCAATTGAACGATACAACGGAGAAAGCAGGAAAGAGCTGAAGAGGATGGGATATGACGTTACCTTGGACCAGTGGCTATCAGCTATGGAACAGTGGCGGCGTAGTGACCTCCTCGAATTTCAAAAAGGCTTTGAGCGCTTTGACGAAAACTCAACGGCAGAGGAAATATGCCAACATATTCTGACCTTTCCGGAGCCGCCCTTCAACCAGGACCTCATGGATGATCTGGATGAATCCGAAACGGAAACGCCACCCCCGCTGGAGGTAGCGGCAAAACAAGTGGTCAAGGACGATGATTACATCTGGTTGAAGAACACGGTGGCAGGCATATTCTGGTTGGGCCTTTTCTATTACGCATTTTATTGTTGCTCCCAGCCAACTGGCCCGACGCTTTGAACGGTGCAAAGGGTAGATAGATTGTTGCGGCGGGAAGCTCATCCTTTTCACCACCTAGCCAAGAGACACTTGCCACAAAGACCTTAGATCAACGAGCAAATCAGAGATGAATTCCATCTGGGAGTTCTCTGACAAATAGTCGCACCCAGGTCCTTTGAGATCAATCTTGGTGACAGTAGCCCGACTGGTTGCAAGAGTTCTACCAAGTGCACCTCAAGCTTTTCCGTCACAAAAGAACTTTGATATTGACATTGGGGGCTGACATCTGATATGGCCAACTCCCTGGGGAACTGTCACCAATCAATTTCATGCAATTCCCGGTTCTTTCACTGCATGAAAGATCTTTGAACATTTCAGATGCTTGACCTGCGTACCTAGTTCCTGAGCTAGTCTCCTTTCTGAGACCGACCACTGTCAACTAATAACATCATTCAATCACACCCCTATTCAACTGCCAACCCATCAAGTCACTACCCACGCATCAGCCAACAAGCTCCAAGGGGGTTGCGCCAAGCTGTCATGGCCAAAGAGCCCTATAAACCTGAAGACGGTGAGGTATGCATTGCCACCTGTTGCGCTCGCGAAGCCCCCCTTCTGACATATGAGTGTTGCCCTACAGTGGGGCTGGAGAGTTTCAGGATTCGATCCCTCCCCCTATGCGGTTCAAGACCTCGCATCATGCTCCCGTGTAGCACGGTGCACCAGCTCAAAGTGCTCGTCCTCCAGTATGAGAGCATCAGACGTTTTGCTCGGCCCAGTCCGGTGAAACAGGGCCTTTTCCGGGACTGCGGTCCATGTGCTGCAAGCAACCCGGCGGTATGCTTTGGAAGGTTTCCCGTTGATAACAAAACTCCCTCCCGGAATAGGCTGAATGTAAAGTGCCAGGAGAACCCATTGATTGTCAGTATTCAAGACATCACACCCGATGATCGCCATCTGGACTTTTTCCGTGTACTCGGCATCGTTTATTGCGAGCACGTCTTTTGGCACCCATTCGCGATCTTCGTCCAGTATATCGAGAATATTCAGGCGCACCGATAAGCCGACGTTGGTCAGATAGAAAGGTGCGAGGTTGCGAGGAGCCCATAGCCCCAAAGTCGGTGGGTTGGCGAATGAGGTGGGTGATCTGGCCAGAAGTCCACTGCTGCGCACATCTTCTTTCCACACAAAAAGGCTTTGGTCAAAGGACACCCGCATGATCTCTTTCTGTAACCGACGGAACGCCTTCTTGCCCCCCTCGCCATAGAGAACAGGCATGCAAATGTTGAAAATCCCCATCAGACTGTAGGCGGTATCCTCGCTGCGTGTGGTATGCCGCTGTGATGCCCATGACATCCGTTCCGAGATGCCGACCCTCGCGATACGGTCTCTCCACAGAAGATAGGTGTTGTTAATCCCGGTGATCTCCGAGATAGCGGCCACACGGTAGCAGTTATCGATTTCCTGCCATTTGGCATCATAGAATGACCTGATCCTAGGGGCAATGAGCTCTTGAAGAGTCCATCCGCGTGTGAACCATCGACATGACTTTATTGCATCTTTGAAGTTGCCATAGGACAGGCTTTCCCAATCAGAAATTGGTTGTGTGTCGGAGAGGTAGACGAGACAGTCTTGTGAATCGTAGTAGTAGCGATACATGGAGTTGATGGCCTCGGATAGGTCGGCGCTGTTGCGCTTGTCGATGCAGCAGGTGTCTACCCAACCATATCGGTAGCCCTTTTCCCTTGCGAGGCGACAGAAGTTGGAGATCTTTGCGAAGCCGGTCTTGTTGATGATGGCTTCACGTGAGCGCTTTATCTCCACAAATGTCACTTCCTGACTTGGCACATCCCAGGTGTGGGACAAGATGGCATAGAGAGGAAGGTCATTGTCGCCGAACTCCTCGAGTTCCAGAGTGGTTGTGTTGAGAAGCCACATCGTGATGGTAGAATGATGCTTTTGTGGTAGATGTTTTGTGATTGCGCGCAAAAGGTCGACTACATATGTACGGTTGCGTGCGGGGAAGAATGAAAGCATGTGGCCCAGCGGCCAATGACTTTTTGAGTGGCCCCATTTGACTGCATGAGAATCAGTTGTTCTGTTTTATTACCAAACGACTCTCTTTACAACCAAACCGGTGGTGGGATTCTACCCAAAGATGGTCTTCTTTTAGTTCTTGCTCCTCAAGAAAGACGTCATATGCATAAAGTGGTCAATATGATGAGGTGTGAGAATGGCAAAGTAAGGAGGTTTCAAAGGATAATGAGTAGTGAATTGAACTTGGCGCTGGAAGTTGACAGCCAGACAGCCCTGAATGGCCAGGGGAGCTCCACATCTCACTCCTGACCACCTCCTCTAGGTAGCATTCTCGGCCACCGCCCGAACCGAACACACAAGGGATCACCTATTCCACCCTCAACACAACTTCCGCCGTCTTGAGACCATTTGCCGTGGCTGTCACGGTAATCGTACCCGATGCGCCAACCTTTGCGTGTACAATAGCCAACGCCAGCCCTCGGAACGCCTTCCTCTGCTTTGATGGGAACGCAACCATGTCAGTC
Source organism: Cercophora samala (assembly GCA_030512305.1). Taxonomy (NCBI): domain Eukaryota; kingdom Fungi; phylum Ascomycota; class Sordariomycetes; order Sordariales; family Lasiosphaeriaceae; genus Cercophora; species Cercophora samala. The sequence goes on along the minus strand of JAULSY010000033.1, from coordinate 226,862 downwards.
GAATCTCCATTATCCGTGGTCACGATATCACCAGGTCCAGTAATAGAAAACGTGATGTTGGGCTCGGCAGTGGGCACAACATCCCCCTTGTCGTCAACGACAGCGACACTAACAAAAGACAAATCATCACCGTCCGCCCTGATCGTCGCTCGGCCCTGATACGTTGACAACCGCAATTCAGAGGCCGCTCCGGTCGTACGCACCGTCGAGTTTGCCCACTCCTTACCATCCTTGTATGCCACCACACGCACTTCTCCTGGCTGGTACGTCACCTGGTCCCATCGGAAACGATAGGTGTACTGTGCCTTCTTCTGTCGACCCTGGGACTTCCCGTTGACAAACAGCTCGGCCTCGTCGCCCGACGAGTACACATGGACAGGAGTGACCTGGCCGACACGATTGGGCCAGTTCCAGTGAGGCAAGATGTGAGCCATCTTTACCGTTGGGTTCCATCTTGCTTGGTAGAGGTAGAATCGGTCCTTGGGAAAGCCAGCAAGGTCAATGATGCCAAAGTAACTGCTGCGCGACGAGTCGTATGGCGTCGGCTCTCCGAGATAATCCCAGCCCGTCCAGACGAACTCGCCTGCAACGTACGAATACCGGTCCTGTGCCACAAAGACCTTGTCAGGTGAAGCACCCCACTCCATGGCGTACAAGTCATACGAACTGACTTGTCTCGTAGTAGGATCGGCACCAGGACCATTCGCCCGCACAATGGCGTTGTTGCTGTTCACCACTGGGAAGAGGTACGTGTCTCTGGAACTCACTACCGATGAGCTCTCTGTGCTGAAGATCATCTTGTTAGGAAATCGTCCTCGGAAGTTCTCAAACGTAGGCGCGCCGTTTCCTTTGCCCTCTCCCTGATAGTTCAGCCCAATAAGATCAACAATCGAGACGAAGGCTGTGTTTGGCCCAGCGTTGTTCATTCCGACAGTGGACTGTCTCGTGGCATCCTCTTCGCGAACAATATTTCGAAGACGCTCAGCGGTTGCTGCACCGCTGCTGCTGCCCTGTTCCGCGACCTCGTTGCCAAAAGACCAGGCCCAGATAGAAGGATGGTTTCGGTCACGACGAATGAATGCTCTGAGATCTGGCTCAGACCAATCGGCAAAGATGGTCTGGAAATCATTCCGAGTCTTGTGGCTGCCCCACGTGTCGAAGATCTCGTCAAGAACAAGGAAGCCCATCTTGTCAGCAAGGTCGAGTAGCTCAGGGGCAGGAGGATTGTGCGAAGTTCTGATGGCATTGCTGCCCATATCTTGAAGCATCTCTAGCTGACGGCGAGCAGCCGCCACGTTGAATGCAGCTCCCAACGACCCGAGATCATGATGCTGGCAAACACCCTGGATGTACACACGCTGGCCGTTCACACGCAGCCCATCGCCAAGGTACTGGAGAGAGCGGATGCCGAAAGGAGTTTCATATTTGTCGACCAACTGGCCCCCCGAGTAGATACGGGTGATTGCGACATGCATGTTGGGCTCCTGTGCAGGACGCGGACCCCAGAGCCTTGGGTTCTGCAAAGTCGCCGATGCATTGACGGCCGTGATAGACCCTGGGGGGACGCTGACTGTAGCATTAGAGAAACCACCAATCCTCGCCCCTGTCTTGCCTGAGCCCACATCATAAGAATGGATATCGGTGACGACCTGGACCTGAGGCGCTGCCCCGGTTGTTGCGCTGTTCTCAAGTTGGACCGTCAGGTCAAGCGTTGCCGATTGAGCAGACGAGCTTCTAGTTTTGACGAAAGTGCCGAACTGGCCGACATGGAGCGGGTTTACTTTGGTCAACCACACATTGCGGTAGATCCCTGCCCCTGGATACCATCGCGACGACTCGACAGCTTGGTCAAGGCGAATGGCTAGCTGGTTGCTTCCCGGCTGTAAATATGGAGTCAGGTCGACGCGGAATGACGCATAGCCATACGGCCATCCACCAGCAATCTTCCCATTGATCCAAACCGCGGCATACGACATGGCGCCGTCAACCTCGAGATACACAGACTTGCCCTCGTCACCTTGGTTGAGCGTGAACTTTCTGCGATACCATCCTACCCCCTGAATGGGAAGACGACCCATGTTTCCGCCGACGGGAACATTGTTGCCGACATAGAAAGGACCTTGGACAGCCCAGTCGTGCGGCAGACTCAGGGCTTCCCAGGAGTTGTCATTGAAGTTTGCTTGGGTATAGGTGACGTTCGGTGGCTCGTTGGAAGGGCGTTTAGTGCGGCGGGAGGCGTCATTGATGAAGTTGTTGGCTGATGGTGTAAGCCATGGCTTGAGGGTGTTGTAGTTGAGGTTATCAGGGTTGGAAGTAAAGCGTTGGAAGCGCCAGTCGGCATTGAAGCTGATTCTCTCACGAGTTGATGCTTGTGCGAGAGCTCCAAGAGAAAGATGGCCGAGGAAAAGAACTACTACCACCAGTAATTGCCGAACGATACCAGACGCCGCACACCGAGGAGACATGATGAATTCGGCCTGCTATGAACAGTAGCTACCTACCGCTCTTCTGATAACAACAATGCGGCGACATTTAACCTTAAGTCAACTCCAGCCGTCGGAAAGACTTCATCTCCATCCTCCTCATGATCTCGACAGCAGGTACCCGTCACGCTCGCAGCTATCATTTCAACCTTGCCCGCCATTGGGGCGCTACAATTTGTCCTTGTCAGGAGGCACTGGGTAGCTGTCTGGCCGGCACCTCGTGGTACATGGCACAATCATACCGTTGCTCTCACATGGCAAAATATTTCTCCATCATAGCCTAAGTTGCAGATCAGTCCCGTTCCTGTGATACTCGTCACCCAATCACCGCCCGGCAGATCGTGGTACAATATTTCTCCAGTGTTTCACTGAACGTTACCTCAAGACCCCTCCTATTTGTTAGTTGGAGATGGCAAAGAACCCCGCAAGTGACATGATGGACTGAGGGTCAGGTTGTACTCGACAGTCGTTATGCCGGTCTTGGCGCATGAGGATATACACGTTGCCTCGGGCCGTGCCGGACCGGAGGACACTAATGGTGCAAAAATGTGTTTATCTTTTTGAAGATGCACCGAGAACCATGGATAGAAGAAATTTACGCGGGGAATACTCGTTTACGCCCGTTACATGGTTATCTCGGCATCTTGCACGAATCTAGGTGAACTAACCTTGTGTTGGGAAGTAGGCCGGTAGTCACACAAGAGATCGAATGTATAAGGCCAAGCCTCTCCACCACTCAATCATTCCCAACTCCTTACATTACGAAGACGTCTGAGCACCTCTCTCCCGAGGGGACGCCCTATAAGCTGTTGATATTTAAACAATACTTAAACAATCATAAGACATCCCCGTCGAATATCTTCTGTAGACTTCTGGGAATAATCGTCCACGTAACTGAACCAGAAATGTTAGGCTTTCAAGTGGAATCATGTAACAACTATCTTAGAACATGCATGATTGTAGACCCTCCCCGTATGAAAGAGTCGTTTTTGAGGAGCGTTTCCTGTTATCTAGCCTCTTCTAATATACCTATCACCTTAATGATGGTATAAAGTTTCTATCATTTGCTAGAGTAGACCTAGGTAAGAGCCGCCGTTAAATTTTAAACCTCAGCGAGTCAAACCCATGTTCAGGTAGTAATCATGGATTCAGCTTCGAACTAGAAGCTCATGTCATAAAGAGAGACACGAAGTCTTCGATTGTTTTCAGCACAAGCTGAGTTGATGTCTAGCAAAATCTGCGATGCTGGCTATCACGAGCTAGGACAGTATTCATCCCTGGCTCTAGTATCCTGACAAAAGCCCTGGTATGAACGTTCAATACCTGTGACTAACTGCCTTATATGCATAGGTACATATTCACAACAAACTCCCAGAGACTTTTCATCTGAATTCATCACAGGCCCACGTCATACTCGCACTGTCCTTAAGGCACCCAGGAACAAAGGAGGACACTGCCCGCCGAAACTTTCCGCCCATTCGGCATCCTCATCTCCCACTCAATTTCTCTTTTCTCCCACTCAGTTTCTCTTTTCTCCCACTCAAGCGCCACCAGATCCTTTCCTCACGACTCTCTCCACAACGTCAAAAATGACAATTCCTGCCCAAGATTGGCAGATCCGCGCGGCTGAGAAGCGCGAGAGCATTCTTGCCCGTATCCCCAATGAATGGAAGCTCGCGCCAGAGGACCTTGAGAAGGCGAAACGACAGCGCGACATGACTGGAGTCGTACGAGACCACTTGGAAGCCACAGAAGCCTCGATATTGGCCACCAAAGATGCTTCAAATATTGTTGGCTACATAAAGGACGGGATCTACAGCGCTTTGCAGGTCACCACGGCCTTCTGCAAGGCCGCGGCCATTGCCCACCAGATTGTAAGGCTTCCGGACCTCGCGATTGGTTGGGGTTGTGAGAATGCTAATATACCATGATCTTACCTACCTACCTACGCAGGGCAACTGCCTTCATGAAATCTTCTTTGACCAGGCCTTGGAACGTGCCAAGGCTCTCGACGCCCATTTCGAGGAGACAGGAACGGTCTGTGGACCTTTACACGGCCTTCCGATCAGTTTGAAGGACCAGTTCCACGTCAAAGGAGTCGATACGACTATGGGCTACGTTGGATGGATAGGCAGCAACCTCGGCATCAAGGATCCTAAAGATGCTCACAACATTGAGAGCCAGATTACTGCAGAGCTCCTATCTCAGGGTGCAGTGCTGTACTGCAAAACAAGTCTCCCACAGACACTCCTCTTCGGCGAGACCAAGAACAACATCATCGGCGAGACACTGAACCCCCACAACCGGAATCTGTCATGCGGCGGGTCATCCGGAGGCGAAGGCGCCCTTCAAGCCTTGGGGGCTAGTGTTCTGGGCGTTGGCACAGATATTGGTGGCTCGGTTCGAATTCCTGCCGCGTTCAATGGCATCTTTTCCCTCAAACCTACCCCCGAGCGACTTTCGTACCGAGATGTCGCTAACACCAATCCGGGCCAGAATACATACCGATCGACTGTTGGTTTCATGAGCACGTCTGTTGCAGGACTCGAGCTGGCCCTTCGTGCCACGCTCTCTACCAAACCTTGGGAGAGGGATCCAGCAGTGGTGCCGATTCCCTTTCGTCAAGAGATCTTCGACGAATATCAGTCTCGGGCGAGTGGTGATGGAACAGCTTCATCAAAGCCGTTAAAACTCGGCATCCTTTGGTACGTACCAGCAATCCATCTACCTCCTGGGAATAAGAGGAACATATCGGTTATCTTGAAACGCCTCTCAGCCCTCTTCCAACACCTATGAAGTATCATTTAACCCATATTTACCCCCTCTGTACACCTACTTACAATCTTTCTACGTATATTCACTATCTTCCAAGGCTTATCAACCATTCTGTAACATCTTTTGACTATCTTTCCATATCCTTTCACTATCTCTCTACTATCTACTATCTTTCAACACATATTCACTATCTTTAACACATGTGCATTCTTTTAACGCGGCTACCTACTCTTTTTCCAACGCTTATTCATTCCCTTTCACCACATGAACACTCACTAAATGTATGGGACTAGGACTGATCGAGCAGTTGGTCCACACCCTCCGATTATCAGAGGCCTTCAAGAAGTAGCAGATGCCCTCACGGCGGCCGGGCATAAGGTGGTTGATTGGGACCCGCCGATACAAGCCATCGCTAAGCGGGTACATGTAAGCCTCCCGTTTCAGTACCCGGCTTTTCCTCTCGAGTTTGTAAACTGACAAGTCCGTCGTGACTTACACAGGTTTCCTTCCTCCTCGCAGATGGCGGACACGACATCCACTCCCACCTCGCCCTCTCCGGAGAGCCCCTGATCCCCGACCTCGAGGAGCATTTCCAGCTCAAGCCACCGATGGACCTGCTCGAATACCAAGACCTCACTCTCCAAGGTCTGGACTACGAAGCTGCTTATTCGGATTATTGGAATTCGACGAGCCAGGGCGACGGCCAAATCGTGGATGCCGTCATTATGCCAGTGGCCCCGCACGCGGCGGTGATTCCAGGCAAATATTATCATACTGGTTAGGGCGGGCGACTTCTTTGTGTACCTATCTTCCGTACTGTGCTGATACTTCAGGTAAACAGCCTACACCGAAGTCATCAATCTGATGAACTACTCTGCTGCTGTCGTCCCTGTGACGAAGGCAGACAAGGCCATCGACATTGTTCCGGACGGCGACGATGCCTACGATCCTCTGAATGACGTCGATAAACGAAACTGGGAGGCCTGTAAGCACACCCAAACCCCTTTCTCCCCCCGAATCTGGAGCTACTTCGGTGCTAATACTCAACAGATGACCCGGAAATTTATGATGGGGCCCCAGTTGGCGTGCAGATCGTGGCGAGGAAATTTGAGGAGGAGAAGATCCTGGCAATCGCTGGAATCGTGACTGCGTGCTTGAAACGTGGGGCAACTCAGAATTGACTTCACATAGGTGGAGATATATATTAGAAGTAACAGAGGTGCTTACCCATGTAATGACGTGTTTGAAGCTGATAACCGCCATCTAGACCTCCTAATCCTTCCATGGAGCCTCACAGTAATTATGTTCGTGTATTCAATGTGTAGTACTACTCAAAAAATAAGCCAACGGCACATTTGACCACCACCGATGTGTCAAACTTCGAAGACCCTGCATCATCCAGCCCTGATCCTTTACTTGATCAAACAATATCTTGTCACGCAGCCACCTCCTACCGACCCACAAGTTCCCAAAACACTCAATAATTCTCAATCCTGAAAACCTCATACGCGGGTTCCTCAAAAGGATGGGCCCTGCCAGCCGACCGTTAGCATATATGTCCTCACCACCATCAGTCACTGCGCAATGCGAGACTTACTTCTTCAAAGCATCCACAGCACCCCTCACCACATCCTCCCCCACAACCAGCGTCTCAACCCTCGCCTCCTCGATCTTCTCCAGCCGGCCAATCTCCCCCGTGTGCGGATTAGCACCCTGCCCCGGCCTAAACTGCCCCGTTCCCATCGCTGTCCAGCAGCACTCGGTGTAATTCCCCGGGCCGGGATACTTGCCCGCTCCTGCCTTGAACACCGCAGCCTTGCACTGCTCAATGTGGGACGTGGGCACAAAAAAGACGAGTTTGAAGCGTTGTGTCATGGCGAGGCTGCCCATTTTGAATGTGTTGCTGTGTTCTGACCACAAAGGTGGAAAATGCGATGAGGGTGGTGAGATAAGATGGAATATATGCGTCTGTGCGTCAAGTGATGAGATGGAATGATAAAATGTGTGAGTGATTGAGATGAGGGGAAGAGCGAGCGATGAGAGGGGTTCTTATATACCTCGAATAGAGTATCTCCAAGACATGTTTAGGTGGGTGTCACAGCATGGCCGTTGTCAAAACTCGTGATAAAAGCCGCCCATGTTGCATCGATTACCGCCCGCCGGTTTACTAGTGTAGAAACACGCCCGAGTTCTTTAGCTCATGATGTGCCAATGCGGGACGGTTGATGTCATTGGCGAATCGGCAGTCGATCCCTAACCCTAGATCAGCCCTAGCGTTTGGGAGGGAAGCGCCGACGAGGTCGGTAGTGGAGGATGATCATCAAGTTGAGCCCGAGGGTTTGGTACGACGCGCTGAGAGGAAATAGCGGCGGAGATTCTGGTGATGAGATTCTCGGTTGAGAAGAAGGAAAGAACAACGCCTCAAGTCGAGTTAGATACATATTTCTCTTGAGCATTGATGGTCGGGAATTGTGAATGTGCATTTAGGTTATGAATTGATATGCATTGTGCCGAATGAGAGCAGACTTGGCGCTGTATTGCTGGATGCAACATCAACCCCTGTCCGCCTCCTCCCTCAATCCTTCCGAGTATCGATCGCGAGCAAAGATGGGGCACTCAACAGCGCATGACTTGTATTTCTAGGCCGTGGTGCAATTCTCAATGCGGCAGTTTGCGAGACACTTGGTCAACGCGTCCCCAAGATGCGACTCATCAACGTCGTTACTCTCCAAGTCGAGGAGTATTTTGGCACCGACATTCCAGAATACGCAATCCTCTCCCACACCTGGGACGCGACAGAGGCCACTTTCCAACAATGGACCAAACGAATGGCAAGACTTCGAAAGTTCAAAGTCCCCGGCTACGCCAAAGTGTACGGAGCATGCAAACTTGCGCGTCAAGATGGACTCCGGTATTTGTGGATTGACACCGTCTGCATCGACAAGTCCAGCTCTGCCGAGTTGTCAGAAGCCATCAACTCAATGTTCGCGTGGTACGAAAACGCCAAAGTATGCTATGTCTACTTATCAGATGTCAGAATACCATCAAATGATAGCAACGTTGATGTGCTGAGCTTGTTCCGGCGTTCTCGTTGGTGGAGTCGTGGTTGGACACTGCAAGAACTTTTGGCGCCAACGAACATCATTTTCTACACGCGGGAGTGGGTGCAGATGGGGACCAAATACGCCTTGGCTATTCTCATCCAAGAGATCACCGGTATCGACGAGGGCTACCTGCGAGGCACACGGCGCATATCGATATGCAGCATCGCACAGCGGATGAGCTGGGCCTCAAAGAGGGTTACCACAAGAGAAGAGGATCTCGCATACTCCCTGCTGGGCCTATTCGGGATCAACATGCCTCTCCTGTATGGCGAAGGGGGTCAGAATTCCTTCCGAAGACTCCAAGAGGAGATCATCAAAATGTCCGACGACCAGAGCATATTTGCCTTCGAAACTGGCTCCTCGGACAACACACTTCTCGCCCACCATCCCAGGGACTTCGCTGCCCAGGGCGGCGTACGGCCTAGCTTCGCACGCAAGCTGACGCCCCCTTTCACGCTTTCCAATGCTGGGCTTTCCTTGACAGTACCGTTGATTCACACCATGTCTCCGTACTGGGTCTTGGCGGTCCTCAACTGTGTCGAGTTGCACTGGGACCAAGAGGACGTCAGCGCACGATCTGTCATTTGCCTTCCACTCCTCGGAAGAGACAACAAGTACATGCGAGCTCGAGCCCCAGTTACACTCATCAGCCTGGGAGCGGACTTGGTGGCTGGAACAAAACCGGCAACACGACCAAAACCGGACGACAACGTTGCAGTTACTCGAGTTCGCAGCGCAGATAGTGACGCAAACACCGTGACAACAACGAGCACCTCGACCCTCGGCAGGGCTACATCTCTAGAGATACAAGACCTGACAACGCGTGAAGATACCGAGATCCTCGTCTCGTACTTCTCGCGCATTTACCCTCTCTGGGGCAACGAGATGGACGAGGCCATGAAGGGTTTCGCGGTCAGCGAGATGATGCTGAATTCCAACACCGAAACGCCGGAGCAAGGATTCATGCTCACTTTTCCCAGGGGGTTAGGGGAGTATCGCTATCGCTATTCGTATCCCCACACGGACCTGTATCCCAATATCAGTTTTTTTATCCCATCGGTAGTAGCCCCTCCCATACACCCTAGCCGAAATGCCCACGGCGATGATATGCAGGCCAGCGCTGGTCCCAACGTGCAGCACCAGCCTCGACCTGGACAAGTGAGGAGAGGCTTGCTAGTCTTTGCCTGCAGCTATGGAGCGAATTACAAATACGTCGGCATCTATCTCGCCGTAGACTCGGCCACGACCAACTGGACCTGCCGGATCCTCGACCTAGGCAACAGCTTCTCGGGAATGAGATCAGACCTGGAAGAGAAGACGGCGCTTGGTGACGGTGTCGTTTTGGGAAAGCCTGAGGAGTGGCTCCATTATGATCAGCAAGATGATGTTATTGTGGCAGCTCGGACCAGATTCAAGACTGTCAATGGCAAGCCTTGCAAGCAGGCCATCATGGTGGAGCTTGTGTTTGATGTGGACGAGTTGTTGGAGGAAAGGGATTTGGAGTAGCTGCGGGTCAATGTCGGTAACATTCCCATATCCTCTTACTACGGTAAAAGGCTCACTGTACGTGTTTGCAATGTCGTCCGGAGCGCTATCCAGACGATTGATCAAGCCTAGACTTTGGACGATGGTGAGCGATGGTCTGGATGGGTCGAGACGTGATTCTGATACTTCTCTTTCAGCGCATTATTCTCAGGTGTAAATCTCATCACCTCGGACTCTCCTATCAGCCCGAACCAACCACCTGAGGCTGAGCATTGAAGCATTGGTTGACACTGTGCTCTCAACACAGCAACAGATCATCGCCTCGCTCTCTTGGGGGCCAAAACCGTGCCGAGATCCCGGGTAGCGCCCATGGGGTGCTGGAGGCCTAATCAACACGGCCCGAAGCCCGGAGGATTTGATCCAACACGAGGAATAATATGTACGTGGTGAGATCCCAAAGCAGAAGTGTCGATCTGGACCTTTTTGTGCTGTTCATTTTCATGTATGTCTTGGATCAGGAAGAAACAGGCCGTCTCTTGGCCTCGATAGTGTCTTACATATTACCCAGCCCGCAGGATTCCCGCTACCCGGTCTGGGCTGTGTTCCGACTCGGGATTGTACGACCCGGGCCGCTCCGGATCTAGGCTGTCAATAATTGGAAATGTTTTCCGGCCAGACCGCACACGTGTGGAAGTGTTCTTGTTTCGAGTTCTAATATCACAAGCTGTCACGGCAGAGTTTTCAGCCCATCGGCCCATCGAGCATTCCATTTCACAACCGGTGCTCAACCGGTTGGGCTACTTACCAGATGCTAACTTGATGGTGACGTCTGAAGAAAAACCACCGGCCGAATGTGTGGGTCATGTCCCATTGTCAGGGCTCCCTTGATTCTCTCGCTGGCAGCCAAGTGGAGATCTCCCGCTCGGTGGGGAATCGAGCTTAATCGGACTGCAACTCGTATCGGAACCAGCTCTTGTATCGACGTTCTGCATGCAGGGTTTGACGTTTGTTCAACTGCGCACGTAGCGGCGCTTGGTTCGATTCACGGTGGGCTTTCCGGCGGTGACCGGACATTGTGTCAACAGAACTTCGCAGCAGGTTGACACCATCAAACTGTCAACTGGCTCAGCCCAAGTGGGGGTCCGCGGTGGTGGTGGCAGTCGCTGTCATCCCCAGAGACACAGCATATGTTGCTGTGTCTTTTGCAAGGACAGAGATATCATTACAGGTCGTTTCTTCGCCCTGACTACCTTAGCCCAGGCTGCTGCTTCGAGGGAAATATCTCTTCCCTTCCGGCCGTACAGTTCTCCAACCCCCGTTACGGATACCTAATCCTGGAAACTCCACCTTCCCGTTGATCAGCTTGGCACACCTGAGGTGTGGAGTTGGCCACCCCGCTCCCTAGTGTTCTGAGCGCACTGACCACCTCAACCATGCTTTGGTACGGAAAAACATTCATTCTCAGCTTCTCGTGCTGCTTGTTCATCACATACACACATACACACACTGAATCTCAGCGACATGGAGGACAATCAACAATCACGAGTCAGGACTGCCGAGAATTGCTAATTTGGAAGCACTCGCCGCATTTGGATTGTTGTCGCACCCCTTCGATGAGCTCACCTCACGGCAGCGAACCACAGGCCGGGGCGTCTGTGGGTGAACGCCATGAAAAAGCCACCAGTTCTTGACGCAACTGGTTGTTCCCGTCATTTTTCCATCATCGCGTTGCGCCATACGCCCACTAGAGGACTCGGCCCAACAGACATCGATGCAACAGACCGACAGGGGCTTCACACCCACGCCGTTCAGCCCGATTTCGGGTCCGCGCTCTGTTGCCTCCTGAATGGTCCTTGCCAGCGCTGGAAACTCGGCATCGTCCACCAACGACATTCGCGACAGTCTCACTCAGCACCAAACTCTGGAGACACCAAGCCCGATCGAGTTGCGAGGTGGTATGTTCAGCAGAGCCACGCTCAAATCGAATATCTCGCCTTGTCGATTCAATGCTCCAAACACCGATGTGAAGACAAGCAATGACAAGCCCGACAAGCCTCATCAAGCTTTGAAGGATTGTCTCTCAAATGCTTGGCCTCTGCGGCGACTCCAAGTGGGCCGAGAGCTTGGTGTGACTTCTCACTTTGCAACACGTGTGCCGTCCGGGAACTGGCCGGGGAAATACCATCAAGCATGCTGGTCAGGTAGCACAGCTGTGGTTTCAAGCAGACTAGCCGCATCGAGCAGGGACCAGCACCGACTCCCAAACCCCTACCAGTTGGGTGGCTTGACGCCTTGCTGACGATCTTCCCCCTCCCCCGCAATCCGTCGCTCACGGTCAGGAGAAGCCGAGTTGTGATATTTCCAGGTTCCTGGATGCACCCGTCACTCACACAAGCGTCGCCGTCGCTCGAGCGAGCTGAGCTGGATCCTCTCGCCGGTACTCAAGCTCATAGACGGTTGCTGGCCCCGGCTCGCCGGTACTTCTCATCTCTGTTCATTTCTGATCAATATGAAGGCGGTTGTGCGAGGGCCTGTCAGATGCAGGTGCTCCCAAGGCGCTGTAACCCTCTACTTCCCCCCGCATGTGGTGCCCTGCCCTTCTAGCACCCCATTCGCCAGCCGGCTGCGACGCCATCTCCAGAATGCAGAGATCCCCTGCGTGCACACCTGATTTGTCGGTATTTCTCTCACACCTTCTTGTGGGGTTGAGATCCGACAAAGCGCACCAGGCTGGGTCAGGTGCAGCAACCAAATATGACGCCTCAGAGGCAACCTGGAAACATGGCACAAGGGAGGGTGGCCTTCGAAGAAGTCTCGAACACCAACAAGACACAAGAGGATTGTCTCTTTCCTTTTTTCCCACACATCCCAAGCAACTATTGACATGTGTGTCTTGGGTTTCCGTGGTTTCTCCTGAATATCGTGGAATCCACTATTTGTCGATTGTCCCATGTGGCCAAGACGGCCGATGCAGAATAAACAAGGTTTTGACGGCAAGCTACTTCGGGAGCAGGGATTTTGGGTCAACCCAACTGCCCAGGCACCCGATCGATGATTAGCCGGCAGAGGGTATCCACCACATCCAGAGGACCTTCCCGACGTCACGCAAGACGACGTCCCCCCCCCTGGACATCCTTAGGCGGCACAGAGCCTTCTCTTTTTTTTTATTCTGCTTCTATTAGTAGCCAACCCACACCCAACCGCGACGACTCCGGCCTCTTTTGTCCGCCCTGTTCGACCTTTCTCCAAGTTCAAAAGGAAGGCGACGTCCTCCCTCATCGAGGACCACAGTCGCTGTTAGCACTATCACGACGTCACGACTCGAGAGGCTTGACCTTATTTTATTCCACCCAGCCCTTCCTCCACCATAGCACATACAGGAAGGACACCAAATCACATCAACTGCCATTCCCTCCAAACACCATGACGAGCCAAATCCCCCAACCACAACTCAAAAAGAAAGCCAGCTTTCGGGACCGCTTCAAGTCATGGCAGAAACCGGCCCCTCCCGCCTTGGAGGTCATTGAGGAACCCAAGCCAAAATTCGTCTACGAGCCAAAGCACGCGGCTTCAGACTTTTCCCGCATGCCAGTAACCTCAGTGAGCAGCCAAAGACATCACAGCTTTGACCCCAGGCGAACTGCTCCGGAGGGGACAACACGAATCAACGCACGTGGTGGAGTAAGGAGAACAGATGAGGCAGTAAAACCAGCGCCACAGCTCGCCTTGCAGCATGAGCTGGCCCGACGAGATTCCAAGTCAAAAAGGTACTCCTACACTCTGGTAGAGGATCCGTTACGGGTTTCTCAAGCAGCAGCGGTCCATCAAGTTCCCATCAGCACCCGCCCCATCACATGGAATCAAGCCCCGGCAGAGCTCCGGCGAGCAAGCCACACCCCGACAAGGCATCACTCGCACAATCAGCCCACTCGGCAGCCAAGAGCATCGCCGTCGACAGACTTTGAGTTATTCCTCGCCCAAGCTGAAGCCGAGGAACGCGCGCATAGTGAGGCGATACTGCGTCAAATATCGCAGCGGGCAGCGGCAGCACAGGCGGCTTATCCCCATCGGCCTGCCGTGCACCCCAATCCCCACACACAATTTGCCAGTGCGGTATCGGATGTAAGCGCCGCCACCACAGCCATCGGAGGAAGGACATCCGTCAGTGGCGGAAGCAAGAACAGCAGCCGGAGAAGCAGAGATGCTGCGTCCACCGGTACGGGCGCTCGATCACATTCGTCTTTTACCCGACCTCACCCCAGGCAGGTGCCACAGCAGCAGCCACAGCAGCAGTCGCAACCACAAGCACATCATAAACGACACTCAAGAAATGCCAGCTGGGCTACGGGTGCGAGTGTGGAGCTGACGAAGCTTGGTCCATTCTCGGCGGAAGCAGCACCCCCTGTGCAGCCGGTGCATGTGTTGGGCGTGGATGAGGCCTTTGAGCCTCCCCATCAACAAGCTAGCCAGCCAAAAACTTTGAGACGGCAGTCGAGCATAGCCCAGAAGATAGCGGAGTACATCCGACCCTCTCGGCAGATCGATGGTGGAGTTGGCTATCAGAGGAGTGGCTCCAAGAGGCATAGTCAGGCCATCCCCAAGGTCGAAACCCTGGCCGAGTAAAGATTCGGATTTGGGTATACTACCTATGCGGAGAAGGAATAACGAATCATGATATCATGAATAGATGGACCAGGGCAAAAGAATGGGTTTCATTTGTCTTTTGGAATTTGGATACCTCGGGAAACCGGAAAAGGAAGACACGCAGAGTCGATAATACCAGGTTGGACGCGCGTTCAAAATCACATTTATCGAGATTATGAGATTTGGGCAAGTGCTAGCTGGGCTAGAGCAGGAAGTAATGGTATGGTAGATGCAGCATTAACATCTAATTAGACAATCACAAGTTCGATTTCACTGGCCAGGGCAGTCGACTGATATGCCTGATGTCTCGAATCCGGGGAAGTGCATGCAAGCTAAACCTCGATAGTCAATCAATGGCAGCTACCCCTCGCGCTACGTCTCCAAGCGGCTCTGCAAGTACGTAACGACGACCTTCTCTCTCTCTCTCTAGCGATGGTGGTCTCTCCCCTCATTAACCCCACAACCAGGCACATCAAATCAAGATCCCGTCTCTCCGCATACACTACTACAGAGCCATGCCGTCCCGAGTCGAGCGGGGAGCCGGAAATAGGGGTTCAGTTCGGAGGGTAGTAATACGCCGGCAGATGTGGAGTAATCCCCAATCACGACCGCACGGGAAGCGAGTGTCTGTCGCGGGGTAAGCCATAGGCGGAAACAATGAACCGTCCACACGACCATCAAGACAAGGTATATCTCAACTGGCATGCCTCGCTGTCGTCAACCGTTTAGTCCGATCTACAACCTCTACACAAGCTACTACACCACACACCACAACCACGATGTCCTCCTCCTCCTTCACCCCCGAAGCCACAGCCCCGATCCCCACCCTCCCCGAATCCCACTCCGGCATCCCCCCTTACCTCCTCCCCAAAGCCGCCCGGGCCAAAACCGCCATTTTCGAAGGCCGGACCAAGCCGGTCAACCCCCGCAGTGGTGAGGTACCTGTTGTGCCGCAGGGCATCTCAAGGGATGACTTCCTCCAGGCGCTCGAGGAGCTGAAGCAGGAGCTGGGAGGGGAGAACGTGGAGGTGAATGATAAGCCGCTAAGGGACGGGTGGTACATGGAACACCCCAACACGCACGACATGATGACCATCTTGGACGAGGAGGAGTTTGTCGCCGGGGCGGTGGTGTACCCGGGGAGCACGGAGGACGTGGTCAAGATTGTGAAGTGGGCGAATAGATGGCTTGTGCCGGTTTTTCCTATTAGTATGGGGAGGAATTGTAAGTTTTTCTACTTCACTAGGTACTGGAGGTTGGATGGGGCTGACAAGAACAGTGGGATACGGCGGTGCGGCTCCAAGAGTTAGGGGGTCGGTTACGATCGATCTCGGGAGGAGGATGAACAAGATTTTGGATATCAACCCCCAGGATTACACCTGCCTTGTTGAACCAGGGGTTTCGTTTTACGGGTTGTATGAAGAGCTGGGGAAACGGGGGTTGAGGGAGCACATGTGGGTGGACACGCCTGATTTGGGAGGGGGGAGTATCATTGGGAATACGGTTGACAGAGGGGTGGGGTATACACCTTATGGGGATCACTGGGCTTGTCACTCGGGTTTGGAGGTGGTGTTGCCTACGGGGGAGGTGATCAGGACGGGGATGGGCGCGCTGACGGAAGGGGGGGAAAATACTTGGGGGGTGTTTCCTTATGGGTTTGGGCCGTATTCTGAGTGAGTAATCCGGGAGGATGGAAGGGGGATACAGGCTGACAGGGAAACAGTGGCATCTTCTCACAGAGCAACTTTGGGATCGTGACCAAGATGGGCATGACGCTGATGCCGAATCCAGGGGGGCATGAGGGCTTTGTGAGTATAAACGAACAAGTTTCAAAGAGGGTGATGACTGACCGTGACAGATGTACACCTTTCCCAACGAAGAAGACCTCGGCCCTCTGGTTCGTTTCCCCTCTCCCTCTACCGCCCCATCCCCAACTAACATTCCCTCCCAGATGGAAATCATCCGCCCCCTCCGCATCGCCACCATCCTCGAAAACGTCGCCCAGCTCCGCCACGTCACCCAATCCATCGCCGCCTCGGGCCTCCCCAAATCCAAATTCTACTCCGGCACCGGCACCATCCCCCCCGACCTCATCCACGCCGCCGCCGCCCAAACCCCCGTCGGCGACCACACCTGGGCCTACTACGGCATGTCCTACGGCCCCCCCCACATCCGCGCCCACAAGCTCGCCCTCATCGACTCGGAATTCCGCAAAATCCCCGGGTGCCGCAAGATCGACCCCTCCACCCTCCCCGAGGACGAATACTTTTGGTCCCGCGACCGGATCGCCTCGGGCACCCCCGACATCCACGAGCTCCGCTGGGTGAACTGGGCGCCCAACGGCGCCCACATCGCCTTCTCCCCCGTCTCCCCCATCCGGGGCCCCGACGCGACGAAGCTGTTCCAGCTCGGAAAGAGGATTCACGAGCGGTACGGGATCGACTTTATGCCTGCTTTTTGCGTGGGGCTGAGGGAGATGCACCTGATTGTGGAGATTGTGTTTGATCGGGATGATGCGGAGGAGAAGGGGAGGGCGCTGGGGTGCTTGAGGGACATGGTGGACGAGGCTGCGAGGGAGGGGTACGGGGAGTACAGGACGCACTTGGTGCTGATGGATCAGGTGGCGGGGACGTATGGGTGGAATGATGGGGCGCTGGGGAGGTTTAATGAGAGGTTGAAGGATGCGCTGGATCCGAATGGGATTTTGGCGCCGGGGAGGTGTGGGATTTGGGGGAGGAGGTATAGAGGAAGGGGATGGGAGATGGGGAGGGGGAGTGAGGGGGGCAGGAGTGAAGGGGAGGGAGTTGGGGCGAGGGTTGTCTAGATTGTGTTGATGTCGAAACCGATGACCTCTGTCGAAGCCGACCAGAGCCGCGTGGACGGTGTGTCGGTAAATCTGGTCTTTGATCATTTTTCGTGACACAATGTGACAATCATACCTTACCTAGTTTGTTCAACGATCGTCCATGCTGTTGTTTCTTTTGCCAGCATGCGGCTCTTACACGGCGGTCTAGATTCCATTTGATACGGTAGTCTATCCAAGTCTGGTTTCCGTTATCTGCCACCGTTTCTTTGGACCCTATCTCTGACTGTCCCTTTCGGGCAATATCTCTGAGCATCAATGTGGAGTTTATGCAGGCTCCCGTCGCTTACGATCAGCTACTCATTGCCCAGCCACGCACATGGCTCGTAGTTAGGTGCCCGACATCTCGTACCAATTTGGAAAAATTCGCCGCGACCGCCAAGTCGAAATGTTGAAGCTGGCAACAACAAGAGACATGCGCGCCCCTTGGGCAGCCGCCCAGTTTTCGTCTAATAACCGGGCCAACCCGTCTCATTTGTGCAAGCGCTTGAAACTTCACAACGGATAAGGGCCAAGTCTGGAAGCAGCGGGACAGAGATAGAGAATGATCCTTGTCTTTGTGTGTTGAACCAGACAGGTTGCCTATTGGACACATCAGCATGCATACCGTATCTACGCGCAAATAAGTCAATTCCTGGATCAGACAAGGTGGCCCTCTCTCTCTCAGCAAAATTTCCCCTGCTCATTGTCAACGTCCGCGGAGACACTGGCGATCAAAGCTTGCACAGACCAGAAAGCAGAGCGCACGGAACAGAAGCCACCTAGTAAATGCAATTCACCAGATCTTCATATGTAGCCGTTGCCTCTCCCTGTTAAAATAGATCTCCCCGCACTGGTCATTCGCAGTTATGAAGCCTGGCAGGAGATAGTAAAATCCATCGCCAAGCGTACGTACCAGCTACGTGTTGGGTGGATAGGTAGAGACTGAGTGTGAAGGTGGAGTTGCTTATGGCATGCCCGCCTGCGGAGCAGGTAAGATCACTCTGTCAGATTAAATGGACTTAAAATTAGGGCCTTGGCAAGGTGGTTAAGACCACCACCCTCTGGGGCACCCTGGGGGGTAGGCTCTTCCCACACACACTACCAGAATTGACCACCTTTTGGCATCCCATATACTAGTGTATTTGACACACTCCTCCATTGTACCTTACCTGAACAATTTCCTTAACAAAAGTGGGCCTTAGGCCCACTTTCAGCGAAGCTCCAATCTTGCAGCGGCTTCAATACCACACCCACGGATTGGAATTGAGGCGCGGCTCAAAGGTCTTGTACCTTACCTGAATCACACAGGAAAAAGCAAAGATGCTTCTCCGGCAGCTTTCGGACCGCTCATGCAGGACAAACAAACGGGAAAAAGCAAAGTGCTCGCTTCCCCAGCCAGTCTGAGACCGCTTCTACCCACACGGGGAAAAGCAAGCTTGCCTCCACTCCCACGGCTTCAAATTCTATACGTGGGATGGGACAGGGGTCACCACGAGAAAATTCCGTCATTGGCCGTTTCAGCGTGATTCCAGCGTCATCAAGTTTGCTAGGTCTCCATCGAATCGTAAATCTTGGGCAACTTGAATCTGACATGACTCCGGGATCATACCTATTCAGACCTTTTTGCACTTTCTACTTACCGTTGTGGAACTCCAAGCTACCTTACCTAGGTAGCCGCATCAACGAATGCCGCACCTGGACTCGTTAGTGGAGAGTTTGGGTTCGCCCCTCAATAGCATTGAGCGTGAAGCGTGTGCATGTGTTGTTTTTCTCGCCTCTGTCGACACAGAAGATAACTTGCATTAAACTGACCATCTTACTTCTGTTAAAATGACCGCACTCAGGCCTTTGAACCGCAAATCCCTCAGTTCCTCAGTCTCAAAATCCTTCAAAAGCTTTTCTTGTTCGGTGGCAATTTTGCTCAACTCGGTACACACCAAGACGCCCCTTCAACGACAGAAATGGCAACCGACACCACATACGCGAACGCCAGGGTGCTGGTTGCATGCTGGAAACACGAGAACTCGGGCTTCAAGATCGAGGGCGAAGCTGTCGGCCAGATGTTTTCTGACGTCTTCCAGTATGACGTTTCATATTTTGCTATCCCCAGTTCTGACAGCCAACATCATCTCCTTCTTGCGATATTGGCCTGTTTGCTCGACATCCAAAAAGAACCCGAGCCCAGTTTGCTCATCGTGTACTACGGCGGCCACGCCGACGCCAATGACAACAAGAGCGACGGCGAGCCACGTGGATCGGTCTGGGCTGCGTAAGATACCTACCCACATGGCTCTCAGGTTGAAAGTATACTGACGACAGTACTTTTGGCTAGACACGCCAAAGGAGGGCCGACATTGAACTGGTCACTGATCCAGCGCGGGCTGAGCTCTTTACTCTCGACGCCCACTTTCGCTGGGACGGACATCCTCCTTTTGTTGGACTGCTGCTACGCTGCACAGGCTGGACGCGGTTTGAGCAAGAGCAACCTCCGCTTCAGCATTCTGGCAGCGGCGGCAATGAGATCCAAAACCCGATCGCCGGGAAAGGGTTCTTTCACCAGTGCGCTCATTCAAGAGATAAAGGGCGCGGTGGATCAGCAAGGTCTTGTCACTGTCCAAAGCCTCCACCTTGCCCTTTGCGATGACAAACATGATCTCTACACAACGCCAGTGTACATCAGTCAGGGGAGCTCCTTGAGCCTGAGCCCAAAGCCACGTGTGCTTGTCCCTAGGACGGTGAGCTGGTGCTCGACGGTCGAAACCTTCCAAACCTCCAGGCTTTCAACACCTGACACCAGCCTGACCACTTGGCGAGACAGGACCGAAATCCCAACATCGCTGGAGTCACAGGCCAACATGGCTGGAACCTTCTGGGGAACCACGGCCGTATTCGGTCTTGTTGCTTGTGGTCTTTCAGTGCTGGTTGCAACCACTCCAACCAACACATGGCTTCGCCGAGCTCTCGTGCTATGGGTTTTACCCGGTACATGGTCCAAATACAGACCTCATTGGGATTGATATGGGCTATCCAGAAACGATACTTGCAAAGATTAATGTTTGAATGTTGGTGTTAATTTTGAGTGTGCACGGAGCTCTTTTTGGCATCTTGGGTTAGCGTTGTGGCTTAAATTTGAATAGGTAGCGAATACCTCTAATAACCTGGTACTACGAAGTATCTAAACTTCTCGTCAACAAGAGATTGAAGATTGCTTGCTAGAAGAGTATGATGACTGGAAGAGCATCATGACTTCCCCTCCGATGATTCCTCCTTATGGAGAGCATAGACACCGCCAGCCTCCTTCAAAATCCGGGTGACCTCATCCGCGAGCGCAAGAAATTGATGGTAGCGATCAAGCCCCAAAACATTGCCCACCCTTTTCCGCGCCATCCTCCTAGCTTCGACAACCGCGTCCAGCGGGGTTTCTTCCCATCGTTCCCTCACGACCCAAGAGCCATTCTCAGTGCTGCCTCGCTCCTTGACAAACGGCTGGTTGACATCAGCACCACACCGCAGTGCCATCTTGACGCTCAGAGGGCAGACATGGTACGCGTACTCGTGAAGCGGCGTCTCGATGTTCAAATTCCCCACCTGCATGGCTCGCAGCCGCTTCTCGGGGTCGGGACAGTGCAAAACGTGCCTTTCCAGAAATTCGGCAAGCTTGCCATCGGTTTCGATGTCACGGTCATGGTAACTGGGATGAGCTGGGCTTTTTGCAAGCAGGCTAAGAATGCTTCTCTCAGTCCACGTCTGAATATCGGCCTCGTCGATGTCGGCCCCGCAAGATAATAGGATATCCATTGTGTCCAGGCAGCGAATCTGGGCAGCGTTGATTAGTGCAGACTTCCCGAGTTTATTTCTGTGCCCAGCCTGAGCCCCAGCAGATATCAAAAGTCGAGTGACTTTCGCAGCTTCGCCGTCTAGGAAAATACGCGCCTGCTCATCGTGGGTGCTGACAAGATCCAGAGCTGTGTCTCCCATTTGGTTTTCTACCGATGGACTGGCCCCAGCTGCAAGCAAGGCGGAGACGATGTGGCTTAACGCATTCTTGGTAGCTAGCATGAGCGGTGTATAGGATGGAAAGCAACCAGGACGGAGTCCAAAAGGCTGGATTGGTCGTTGATTGTGTGTGGCACAGTGATCCTTACTGTAGCATTCAGGGGTTGTCAACCGGTTGATATCCCCACCCAGAGCTTTGATAGCGCTGATTGTTCGCCTTAAGCGCTGACTTGTCTCCTCAAAACGGCCCAGGAAAGGTAGAAACGAAAACCTATTGTGCGTTAGGGTGCGCCGGATAGGGGATGCCGTGAGTCTATGGAACACCGTGAAGCCATCTCCATCTGCCGTGTTGATGTCGACGCGTTGTTGTCTCTCAACAAGATACTCGAAGATAAAAGGATTGTAGTCCATGGCGGCGTAGTCCAAAGGGGATAATCCGTCGGGTTTCTCAGATGGCGACGAGTATGACTCCATATGAGGACCACCATGGATATACTGATCCCTCACACGCTGATCAAACATGTAAGCATCCGAGAGGTCTCGAATGGTCGGGTCAGCTCCCAGGCCTATAAGCGTAGAAATCGCTTGCTGGTTCGATAACACCACTGCCCAGTGAAGGGGGGTACCTGCCGGCAACACAAAAGGGTAATGGAAAAACGGCAGCGGCAGACGGGAAACCGCGTTGATGTTTGCACCGCTCTCAACAAGTCTCTGTGCTGCTCTCTCTTGGACAGCATCGGGGAATGCAAAAATCCAGTGAAGACAGGAAACCCGAAACCGTGTTGATATGACAGATGCATCGGCTCCGTGGTCCAGCAAAAACAAAACGATATCCCATGCCCCTCGCGTACAGGCCAAGTAAAGCGGTGTCTCGCTGTCCGATGTTGACTCCTCGATGTTTGCCTCTGGGAAGGCTCTGAAGTGATGTTCCAGTTCTTGCAATGTTCCGTAAATGCATAACCAGTGTAGCTGGCTGCAGCCCGAGTTAGTGAAGTAGAACTGGCTGTAACCCCCAGCACGTTCAAATGTTTGAAGAGCTGATGCCAAGGCCCCCGGGTCAAGTTTCGCCAGCAGCGGCCTTGCATAGACAGACCCTGTTGAGACGCCTTCAGACAGCCAGTCACTGAAACAATTCTTGACGTCAGGTTTAGTTTGTTGAAAGTATTCAAAGATCACTGGAGCAACAGCCTTAGCCGGACTGTATCCTCCCTCCAGTGACGCCTTCAGAAGTTTCAATGGTGAGTGTCTGTATTCAGGCGGTAGCTCGGGGCTTTGGGGCATCAGAAGATCTAGAAACAACGCAAAGAGGGCATGTGGCGTTGCATTTTCCGGACTTTCTGTCATACGGCGTGCCAAATCGGGCGCAAGGTCGCCCGTCAGTGTCGGTATTTCGAACCACAGCTTCTGGTGATACCCCCATGGCATAGGTATATCAAATGATGTAGGAAAATCAGCATTACCACCGCGATCGTGGCGAGACCTTGAGCAGATGGGTGAAATATTAGCTGATATTCTTTCCGAGCGTTGGGAAGAGAAATGTCATACCTGGGGCTCTTTTGCGACTTGCGGTGCACAAAAAGGGGACCCAGAAGTCGTGGTCGACAATCGACCAACGGGTTGAGCAATGAAAGCAAAAGGGGCTTTGTTATGCAGCCTACTTCTCTGGAACGCCGCAGCCACTTTCGAGACTGCGTGACTCTGATGTCAATCCAGCTTTCCAAGGTCATGTCAGGTGGACACGGCGACGGTGGGCTGCGCTCCATCAACATTGCATACCAGAGCACTAGCCCAAAGGAAAAGTTGTCGGCTTTATAGAGCTGCTCTGCTCTCAGCAAACGACCTTCAACCACCTCAGGGGCCTGCCAGCCTGGTGTTCCACCCAACCGTACTCCGGACTGGTCCTTAAGTGAGTGCTCGGCAGAAAGCCCGAAGTCAGCCAATGCTGCCACAAGTCTCTTGCGACGGCCAAAGACCAGGATATTGGACGGCTTCAAATCTCCGTGCACGAGCTTGCAGCTGTGAATTGCGTCTAAACCGTTGGCGATATCCGAGCATAACATGTATCGCAACCATGTTGGTGTCGGCCTTGAGAGTGTTTGCTCCAAATCACCATAAGCTAACTCCATAACCAGTGCAATGGGACGGTGGATGCTGTAGGTAAGAGACCATGACAGTAACCGCGCGATATTAGGGTGGTTTCTCAAAGCGGGCTTGGTGAGTGCTTCAACCTCAAGTCTGATGTGATCCAGATGTTGGCGTGCCTGGTCTCCGCCCAGATCAATCATTCCATTGGGATTCAAGTCAAACTTCGGGTATTTAACTGCAACAGTTCTGCCATACATCTGATTGGGGCCTGCCCAGTGGAGATCGCCAGTCTGAACATGAAATTGAGCGCCCTGGCCTATGTATTTGCCGTATTCTGGTACCAGTGCTGGTCCCATGAGGTCTGATGAAGCGAGAAGGTCGATAACCTCCTCCAGTGCAAGAGCATCTTTGGAGCTCGTTATCAAGGATGTATGTCCACATCGCGACGATCGCACTCGGCTGTAACTTTGGGTGGTGGTGGATGGCAGTGAGGTTTCCATAACAACTGCCGATCAACCCCCTGGTTGGAGAAGTTCCAAGTTCAGAGGAAGTGAAGTAAAAGCAGCTGTAAAATGACGGTATCCGCGTGTCCGAGCCGGGCCTTTGTGGTGCTGCTAGCCCCGAGGTTCATACAAGTAAAGATCCGGGAAGCAGTGATGCTGGGAAAAAGCCCAATAATTACACCGGAAAACTGTGCCAACACACTCTGCAGCGTGACTGCGTGTATTATTTGTTGTTAATTTTCCTGATCACGTGCTGAAAGGTGTGCCTGCAGCTGACACGCATGACAGCTGGCTCGGACGACAACCGGCCGCCATGGAGCGTCCTGGGCAAGATTTACCAATGCCCGACATCCCCCTCATGTTTCCATACTCTGCCCGCCTCAACTGCACAACGTCCCCGTCTCTGTACGTCTGAAGATGGCAGCAACTAATCAGTCCTCCGATTGGCTATCCAATCTCAACCAAGACCTTGAAACGACTGTTCGCTATCACGGGTATGCAAAGGTCACGACACTGGTCACATACTGGGAAGATGGACACCCTGGTTTTGTGGAAGAAGGCAACGATGTCGCAGCAATGTTCAGAAACACGTTTAATTTTGATGTAACAACGTTCGCCATCCCGAGTTCCGATAGCTACCCTGCGCTACTGAAAGTGGTCCTCGAGTGCATGACAGCCAAAGCACCTGGTCCTGCGTTATTCATTGTGCATTACGGCGGCCATGGTGATAGAAACGATGACCGCCACAACCAAGAGGAGCGCCGATCAGTCTGGGCAGCGTGAGACAACACCGGTCAATTGTTTGCTCTTTAGACATGCTAACGCTTGCTGTTGTTCTCTCAGCCATGCCCAAGGGGGTCCGACTGTGAAATGGTACAAAATCCAGGACCAAATCAAGGAGGTCAGATCCGAGACTGATATGCTACTCATTCTCGATTGCTGTTTTGCAGCACAGGCAGGACGTGGGTCTGATGACAGTAGCGGCCGTCTTGAGATCCTGGCAGCAGCAGCTATGGGGGTCAAGACCCCTTTACCAGGGCCTAAATCTTTTACTGCTGCCGTTATAAGGAATATGAAACGTTCGGTCGCCCAGGATGGCTTTGTTGTCATTTCGGAATTGCAATATCGCCTCACGAAGCGGGAAGAAGGACTATTCACCACACCGATATATATCGGATTGACTGGTGGGAGGTCCATACGGCTAGAGCCAATCAATCCCAACGACGAACAGCCAACCAACATCTCTGAAGCCAAGATATTTTTGCAACTTCTCATCAAGGTTAAGGACGAGCTTACGGATAAAAACACCAAGAAAATCAGCCAATGGATTAAGACATCCGAAGTGCCAAACATCGTGTCGGGCCTTGAACTCACGTTCGCCCGGACCGAGCAAATATGCAAGGCGGTGGAGGATATTCGACAAGGAGACAAGCTCTTCACGCGCCATGTTAAGACGGTCGATAAAGATGAGATTTTAGCCGCTTGGAACCAGGTCGTGTCTCTGGTTCAGGAGTATCACTCTCTTCGCCAACTTCAACTTGGATCCAACAAGCAACAGCAACACCAGGTTGGACATTTCCTGGAAGACCTAGCTCATGGCACTGGTGATGTTTTGGAGCTTCTTGAGCGATACATCCTGACTGGTCCTGCTTTGGAAGAAGACGAGGCGTTGGAGGTGATGATCAATGATGACACTTTGCAAGCGCTTGGCTTAACAGGGCCACTGCAATTGGTCAAGATCGCTCGTCAAGACATTTCGCTGGAAGCAATCACGACGGCCCCCAGTGACACGGTTATCCAAGAGAAGAAGACCTATGGCCCTTATTTGGATCCCAGGGATATTCCGGTTGTTGAAAAACGAATCAGTGTCCTAGCAAACATGTTGAAGGCCGCTGACTCTCAGGACTTCCGTGCCCTTAGGTGCATTGGGTGGTCTCCTGAGCCGCTGGAACATTGTTACATTCTCAATTTTGAAGTGCCGCATGGCATTGATAACCAGAAATACGTCACGTTGCAGCACGTTATTCAGAAGACGAAGGGCTCCGACCGGCCATCGCTGGACGAGAGGCTGGGCCTAGCCTTCACGCTCGCCAAAGCAGTGGAGAACTGGCACCTCGTCGGCTGGCTTCATCAGGGGATCAGCAGCTTCAACATCATCTTTTTTCGTAAGCCAGGGACACGCAGGATCGAGTACTCGGAACCTTACTTGCACGGCTTCGAGTTCGCAAGGCCGGGGTCGGATCCCTCCATAGGGCGTGCAGTGGACTCTATTGAATTCAATGTCTATCGGCACCCGGATCGTCAAGGAACTGTACAGCGTGGTCATCTCGTCAAACACGACATCTATTCGCTTGGCGTTGTATTGCTCGAGATCGGTCTATGGCAGAGCGCTCTCGAGATTGTCCGCAAACTGCCCAGCAAATCCTCTGGGCTGGAAATCCAGTCCTATCTCATGAAGCAGTGTGACGAGAGACTCGCACATTTTGCTGGGGAGTCGTACCAAAATGTTGTGGCGACTTGTTTCAAGTCGAGCTATGAGGTTGAACTTGATGACGCTTTCGGTTCCCGATCAGCCAAATCATTTCACGAAAAAGTCGTCGTAAAACTGAGCACGGGAATTCGGCCCCTCTAATTCAGGAGATCGAGCAACAACAACCATCACCCCCCTTCGTCGCTGTTGTCAACGCTACAAGAACCGCGGCATAGCTTTCGAGCATTTGTTAGTTATTACACTGTTCTTCTAGGCGCGTCAACGCACTTACCTGGCTCCAGAAGCAAATATATCAACAGTCCTAGCTGTTGTGAAGAACGATACAACTACAAGGAACATGATTGCGGAAAATATGCTAGCCAGTACACGGCCTGCGGATGTTGGTATTGACGGGATGAAGGTTGTCGGGACAAGGATTACCAGTGTCACGGCGACTACTGCGAGGATGCGGCTAAAACGGCGGAGGTGTGGCCCGAGAAGAAGAACGTTGCTGTCGGCTGTGATCTTGAAACGCTGTGTTTTGAGCCGTGGGAAAAACTGCGAGCCGGGGCTTAGTACTGGGATCCAACCTTTCACTGTCACCTACACAGACTACACATACCCTCTGTGCCAATCGATCCAGCCAATACGTGCATTCTTCCACGAAAACTTCGCTGTACGTCAAAGCTCTGTCTACGGGACCGGCAAGACTGCCTAGGTCCTCATCCATCTCCAGATAGTCGGTCTCCTTCCGACTGATGCTCGCAGTCCCAGCAGTCCAGTTTCGCAAGTTCTGGAGTTCACGCTGTCCTGGCTGCGGCATTGATGCTGCTGTACGAGCTTGGTCCAAGAGATCATCTGGGCCCTGGCGTCAGTCCACTGATCCAGATAGCGCCGTGTATCCCTTACCGTACTCTGACAGGGCCACTTTGAGCTCTTGGAGAACTTGACGTCTGTCGGGATTCTGATCACGACGCATGCAACCCAAAAAGATATGCCGACTTTCAGCCGAATCGAGCTCGTCCAACCGTTGTTCAAGCCGGGCAATCTCGTCTTGCTGCTGCAGGATGAGGCGCATACGAACTCTTGTGAAGCGTCTAAACGTCTGAAATGATGAATGGGAACTGAGGAGGGCAGCGAATCGAGGATATCCTGGTCGATGTTTGTCCACTTGCGCCAATTGTCAGCATACCACTAGAAAGGAGAGGACTAATAAGGGGGTGATTTACGGGTATCTTCCATGTTCCGACATGGTTTGGCGGACATTTCTTTTTACCTCCTGCGGGATGGTCATGTCAATTCGGAAACTCTTCAAGTTCACGGAGGTCTGTGGAAACATCTTTCATGAGCACAGTTGACCTTATGAACCACTTCGCCATTGTGCCCCTTGCCTCTCTCTATTAGGAGACATCTCCATGAGTGGGGTAATATCGGGTTGTTCTTTGGGCCCCAAAGGGCCGAATCCTGAGGCCAGACAGACAGACTCCATGCCATCGCGATCCAGCACTACCACCCGGCCAGCCAATAGCCGACCAAGGCAACAGAAACGTTGCTGGGCGAAAGTCTTCAGCCACCCTACATGCAGGTTCATGCAGCCGAGTCTTAAGGTAGCAAAATTGCCTTGCTGACGCTAAAACCCTTGATGCCCAGCCCGCGGACCACTCCCAGAGCCTTATTATGCCTGTCACCACTTTTTAACACTGCCCCTGGCCCAGATCCTTCCGACCCACGACCGAGAACCGAAGAATCATAGATCGACAGGTCACAACCTGCACCGCCTCAACGGAGTCAGCTACTTGCTTCTGCCCTGTTCAACATCGCCAATCCCCCGAGATAGCACGGCAGCGAAAATGAACCACACGGACGACGAGCAGCATTATCGTCCCCGAATAGGTGCCTATGTCGCGGTGGGTATTCCCTTTTGGTGTGATGATTCCACGACATGCTCATACTGCTCATGTACGGCCCTTGATTGTGTGAAAATATAAGGTAGCTAACGTGCAAGTTAGGGCAAATTTCGCGTCAGCGACCAAGTATACGTGACCTCCGACGATGGCCGCAGTCTGCTTGGACCCTACACGGTGGCCCGGGTTGTCGAAGGCAGCAATCCGAAGAAATACGAGCTCGAGCACGATGACGGGAGAAGCGTCGAGGGAGGGAGAGAGTATGACGAGGATCAGTTAGAATTTGCTTGACCGCCAAAGAAGCTTGAAACATTGCTAGACGAGCCCAGCGCATGCTGTTGAACGGCACGAAGGGACCAATCGAGAACATGCGGTGATAGTATATGTAGTAGTATAGCTACCCTAATGAAGAACGTCTCGGTGCATCAGCCACGCCCTGGTTCTAAAGACTTTCATCTCGTTCCCCCAACCCTCGCTCTCCAAGTAAAATGCCCCCTCGGATCCGCCCCCAGCTCCCTCATAGCCTTCACGTCCCCATTCCCCTCCCCAAACTCCCTCAACACCGCCTGCTCCGCCAACTTGGCATACTTGACCGCATTCTTCGCATCCCCCAGCATGTTATAATTCAGCGCCACCAGCGTCAACCCCCCCGCCATCTTACTCTCCAACCTCTCCTCCTTGTACAACTTCACCAGCCTCTCCAGCAGCTTCTTATCAACCCTATCCGTAAACCCACTCAGCCTCCCCTCAATCACCTTGATCTCCTCCAGA
This sequence comes from Cercophora samala, assembly GCA_030512305.1. NCBI lineage: Eukaryota > Fungi > Ascomycota > Sordariomycetes > Sordariales > Lasiosphaeriaceae > Cercophora > Cercophora samala. Next base: position 197,797 of record JAULSY010000033.1, on the reverse strand, counting down.
TTCTTATCCGACTTCTTAATCTGCTTCTTCGTGCCAGAGCAAACACCACAAGAGCAATCAAACCCCCAAGCACGAAACGCCCTCAGCTTCCTGTTTTCCGTCGCGTCCATCTGGTCCAGGTACGAGATCGTCAGCTCCTCCCCAGGCCTGACCTCCCTGACCACCGTCGTGACGTGCTGCAGAGTCTTGGGGTTGATGCGGAAAACGACATTGGGCCGGCAGTCGTGGTTGAACCGGCTGACCTCGGGCCAGTTGCCGTAGTGGTGGCCGCCCTCGGGGGCTTTGGTGCCGAGGTCCATCTGGAAGGAGTTGGTCTGGATGATGGAGTGGATTTGCTCGCCCGAAAAGTGCGCCATTTGCTCGCGAAAGGCTCGGCGGAGGAGATCGGGGAGGAGGTCAACGGCCGCGGAGAGCAGCGGTGCTTGGGCCGAAGGGGCCACCTCGTCGAAGAAGGTCCGGTGGACGAGGAGGGCGGGGTACACGGACATGACCGTGTGCCCGGGGGAAAGCTTTTCGTGTGCTACATAACCCAAGCCTTTCCCTGGAATGGTTGCTTCTTCGTATGGTCGAAATCTGTTCTCGGGAAGGCGTCTGTCCACATAGGGTTCAAGAACAGGCGGCGACTTTTTCTGGAGAGCCTGAAGGCGTTGAATGTTCCGAGCAGTGGTGATGGCTACCATGCCGCGTCCGTAGGCGAATTCGCGGTTGTGGAAGACGCAATATTGTCCGACGCATTGGTCGGTCGACTCCCACTCAGGCGGCGGTGGTGACAACGCGAACGGTGGGGGAAGTGGTGGTTCGAACAACACTGAACTGAAATGAACCATTCTGGCCGCCTCGTCAAAATGTCGCTTTGCTTCATAGCCACGGCGACCCTCATGGCCTGTCAAATGGGGGCAGACCTTCTCGCGTATGTGATGGTCTATGTTTTCGTCGATGATGTCCGGTCGGGGCTTCCCAATACACGCGTCCGCCCAGGACACTTGTGGGATGGGAACAATGGCCGTGGCACACGAAGCCAGTGATAGAAGGTGAATGGCCCGCATTTTGGCAGAATTTTGAACAAGAGAGTTTGATGGAGGTTGCAAAGACACACTCTTAATCTTTGTTCATGCTGTCGTTCATAGGTATTCAAGCCAACATCCGTTTGATGTTTCATGTTGCCTGAAACGGTTGGCATTCAGGGGTTCAGATGCCAAGACTCCCCTCGCCAAGTCTACCCACAGGGGGCGTTGTGGGGTGCTTGGGTTTGAGCGCCAAAGCGCGCAGAATAGGGGTTCAGCAGTGATGTCATGTTGAGCTTCAGCAGAGGCGTAGCAGTTGAAGACATGATGACAGTCGATAGGAGTCTCGTCGGAGATCCTGCTGATAATGCTCATCCGGAATGCTGCGCCCTTTCAATGGTCAAGAAACCAGGAACTCAGGAATGTCGCCACAGGTTTGATGTGGGGCGGGAGACTCTCGTAGGCCAGAGTCGGCCGATATTGATCTCTTCTGGCAGATGGACCCCCAGAAAAATCCAGGAATAGAATGGGATGCGTCGCGAGCTTGCGGCTTGATAGATGTCAACGGACACTCTTCCCCGGCGCTGTGCAATTGGTGTCTGGCGAGGCCCTTTACGTCCCGTGTCCCTCGCTGAAAAGCGGTTCGAGATTGACCCAGAAGACCCGAGTCTCCGTCCCAACATTCCAGCCCAAAGGCTTATTGTAGTAGCGATATTACAGCTGGGGATGTCCGGAATTTACAGCTCAGCCGTACTCGTCGAACCGTCGACTGGATCGCTTTAAGGGCAGGACGCCGGCCGTTTCGAAGGTAGGTTCGCATCGCTGTAGCTCTCAGTCCTGCTCAGCATCATCGTTAGTCATCCTATCTACATTCTCCAACAATCTCAAGATGGCGCTCACCATGTTGTCAATGTCCTTACTCTTGGGGTATGCTTCCGCCCTCCCACAAGCACAGCCGCCAGCTTCACCCAACATCCAAAACTTGACAATGTGGGGAACTGGTTGCCCCGTTGGTGCCGCTGGTCTCATCTCTGAGATTCGCAAAGGAACTCCTGTCTTCAGCTTCTCAGAATGGGGGCTCGTACTGCCCAACACCGAGGATCCTGACCACGAGACGACATCCTCCAAGTTCTGCACTGAGGAGATGACATTGAACAACGGTCCGGTTGGATTTCAAGTTCGCATCGAGACGGTGAGGGTTTCTGGGTGGGCCCAGCTAGAAGAGGGAACCAAGTTGGTGGTCGAATCCGAGACTAAATTGGGCGATTTTGTAGCTGGAGTAAGTCAGCTCCATCTCTCCAGGCATGAAACCCGGAGGACTGACAAGCACACAGGAACAAACCGTCTCCATCACCAGCGCTGACCTGAAGGGCAACGACTTTGAGGTGTCTTTGGACATTGTCCCGTTTGTCTACTCTACCTGCGTCGACGAGACCGGCGCCGTGCCCAAGATCGTTATCAAGACCACCGTCAGTCTTGTCGGGGAGAGGCGCGCTGATGGGACGGTCTCCAAGGGGGTAGTTGGCGGTGCCAAGGCTCTGGGCGTACACTTTGATCCCGTGTGGCGCCCGTGTGCGAGGCCAATGGCCAAGGCGATATGATGGTCGGTAAAGGGTCCAGACTCTCGAGGCTTAATGTCGGTATATGTATCCCTCTCTTGGCCATCGGCTTGGCCCGGTGAGAAATACAACCTTATGTCTAGGTAGCATTGCAGCATATCCCCAGATAGACGAGATCACTAGTGTGTTCAGGGCGTACAAGCAGTGTCTCAACGGATCGCCACCGGAAATTTATGTCTCGTTCGGCGCCATGGTCCTGCAACCTTGTTCAGCCTTCGGTGTTCCGGAAGATGCCGTGCAACACGCCATCATTGATCCACGATTTCGGGTCGGGAGCCCAATCGCAGAGTACGGTAGTTCCAAAATCCAAGTTACTCGCGGTGCACTATCCGTAGATCTGTCGTACCCACCCAAAAAGGGTGGGAGCTTGCAGCTGCCAATTGGCCGATGATGTCGGACTCCGGAACCTCTGTCTTAGACACCCAGCATGTTCCCATCAAGACGAACGTCTATATAAGGAACCGGTTCCTCTCTAGGCCGGGCCATGTCATATGTCATGGTTCCGTCAACTATCACCAACACCAAGATTGGTCTTTTGTCTTCATCGTGGGCCCGCGGAAAGAAAAGTGCCAGTGATGGACAGCGCCCTGACAACAAAGACTGAGAGTGGGCAGCCGTACCACAGCCAAGATGAGACCTCTGTGGGAGATGTTTCGTGGACACCGGAGGAAGAACGAAAGGTTGTACGAAAAGTCGATATGCGCTTGATCCCGACAGTTTGGCTCATGTTTGTGATTTCCTGGATGGATCGCAGCAAGTCAGTATGGCATCTCTCTCACAACTGAACCCAACGGCTAATAACACACCTCAGCCTCGGCAATGCCAAAATCGCGGGCCTCAACGCTGACCTCCACCTGTCGTCCACTGACTACAGCTTGGCAATCATCACCTTCTATTGTATGTTGTCGCAATCTTGTTTCAGATGGGAAGGGTGGTAACTGACAGCGGCCCCTGTTTCCAGTTGGCTATGCCATTTGCGGTCCACTCTCCAACCTCATCATCACCTATGTCAGGCCATCCATCTACTTCGCTTCCCTGATGATGATCTGGGGAATCGCAACATGCTGCATGGGTGCCGTCAAGACCTTCCCACAGCTCCTTGTCCTCCGCATCATCGTTGGTATCTTCGAGGGTGGGCTGACTCCAGGCGTCTACTTTGTCATATCAAGCTGGTATGTTCCTGCAGAGCAAGCCAAACGTGCCGCCTTTGTCTTGTCTGCCGTCCTTCTAGGCGGTGCCTTTGGTGGTATCATTGCTGGTGCTGTGACAGGTGGCATGGAGGGCCGGTATGGCATCAGGGGGTGGCGCTGGCTCTTCATCGTCGAGGGGATCATCACCATCATCTGGGCCATGATTGCTGGGTTTATTCTTCCTGACTTTCCCGCTACTTGTCGTCATTTCACCCCTCAAGAAAAGAGGATCGCGACGACTAGACTCAAGAATTGCGGCACGAATATTGGCGACTACGACAGTGATGGGCCGCGGCTCGGGAAGTTTCAGTCACTGAAGCTCGCTTTGTCGGACTGGAGGACTTGGGGCGTTGCTGGTGGCATCGGGGTAAGTGTCGAGGTATCAGGATCTCGTTCACGAGGTGCAGTGCTAACGCGTCGTAGCTATGCGGGTGTGCAACGGTTCTTCCCTACTTCTATCCCACGCTGGTCAATGGTCTGGGCTACAAGGAACACGTCACAGCACAGTACATGACGGTACCAATTTGGGCTGTAGCCTTTGTCTGTGCCTTGTCTAGTGGATTCATTGCCGACCGAATCCCGAATCATCGCGCTGCCTTTATCGCCGGATGGTCGGGATTTGCTGCCGTCATTTCCATCGTGGTGTGTGTCGTGCAGGAATACAAGGCGCGGTACATTCTCTTGATCTTCCAAGGATGTGGCGTTTGGACGTCCATTTCACTTGGGGTTGCTGTTGCGACGACGACGTTCCAAGACATGAGGCCAGAGGTGCGAGCCATCTCAGTGAGTTTGCCACAGGCGATAGGCAATGCTGCCAACATCTACGGGGCCTACCTGTTCCCACAGGAACATGCGCCGAAATATCTGACAGGGTTTGCTGTCATCACTGCAACGTTGGCTGCTGGTTCGATATTGTTTGCGTTGGTTGATTTTGGATTGACTCGACGAAGAAGGAATTTGGCATAGAGTATGTGAGGGGAGGTGAGGTGGTTCGAAGGGGCAGTCTTAGTTGGAATAGATGCTCTGGGTGAAAATGAGAAATCCACTTATTTCTGTGCTACTACCTATGGGCCCTGAAATGCTCTCGTCACCGTAGCACACACTCGTCAAGAGCCCGACCCACCGAGCCGTTCCACTGACCTTCTCAGATTGGCCCTTGCCTTCTCCTCCAGCAACCCCCTGAAAAGCCCAGAGTGATAAATCCATTCCCTGCCCAGGAACTTCCTCAACACAGCCGCCCTGCCTTCCCTCCACGCCTCATCACTCACACGAGCATACTCCTTCCTCACTGCCATCTCATATTCATCAAAGACCTCCTCATCAGCCCCCAGGATGCTCAAGTCCATATCCAAAAACAACGCAGCATCCGCCACCGCCTCCGCGCTGGGCAAGTCTGGCACCATGTGTGCCGCCGTTGCCTCAATCATGGCCTGTATCCCTTTCAGACGTGTTGCATCCACCAGCCCAAGGAGCATGCAGCCTGCTAATTGAGCGCTTTGCAGCTCGTTATAATTTCCCTGCGCATTCACATCGTAGATGGAGTCATGGAACCAGATGGCCGCCTCAACTGCCTCGGGGTCATGGAACTTGTCACGATGAGTTGACAAGAGGGCGAGCAGAGCTTCGATATGGGCGAGAGTGTGATAATGCCGCGATGGGTGAGAATAAAGTTTCTTGAGGCTGTTGTGGACAAGATCCGGGATGAGTGTCATTTTGATTGTTGGGCTGCTGTCTTGTTACATGTAAGTGAGGGAGGCAATTGTTTGATCAAAGTCATGATGAGCACCGATGATGTTGAGTGCCCGCTCAGCTCCATGTCGCCTTGGCATTTCCCCTCTCCCAACAAGGCAACCACTGCGCAGCTGCTTCACTCGTATTTATAGGCTCACCGATATATTCACGATTCCCACGTATGGTTGGGCAGCAGGAAGACGTGTCAAGACAGCATCAAGACATATCACGATAACCCAAAGGCATGTCAATATCACATCAAGGCATACAAATGATAGTTCGATGCACTTAGTTTCCATTCATGGGCCGATTAATAATACTTAGGGCCATATTAGCCCGGCCAACATCTTCCACCGCCCCCAGGCGCCTCCCAAACCGTCCCCAAACGCCTCCCAGGCGTCTCCAAACGCATTCCCCCAGGTCAAGCCTGGGGCTCGTCAGCGCGGCTCACGAGCGTCACGGCGGGTGCCGGAGCCGTGACCGGCTCAAACTCCACGTTGAACCCCACCGTTCTCGTGATGCCCGCCGGAGCGGCCTCCACAGCAACCACACCTACCTCACCAGACCTCAAGATTTCATCGGTACTATCCGATCCATCCAAACCTCCATCACCAACACGTGACCAGTGGCGGTCGTCCAGCTCGATCTTAACAGGCCAAGTTCTCAATCCACCAGCACCACTCCTCCTGGCATACCCCTGCCCAGCCGTTGCACCGCTCGTCTGGCTTCTTCCAACAGAGCTTTTGAACACTGTCGGCCAGGTTCTCACCAACAACACCCTAACCGAAGGCAAGCACAAACAAACAAACGCGAGATTATACTCGATAATCGTCCAAAGTGTTCCAAGAATGTCATACGTCCTGTCCGTCACCCGGCTGACCAAGAGAGACTGCACTCGGAGAGCCGAAGCCACCACAATGAACACACCCAATCCAAACACTGGCATCAGCGCAAGCTTCTGGCTCACGGGGATGTGCAGCCCAAAGACCAGAGGAAACGGCAAGCCCAAGATGATCAGGTCGGTGACGAGCGAGACGATGCCGTTCATGTTCCAGATGACGTAAAGGTTCAGACAATTTCCACGGATGTCGAGGTCCCAGGCTGAGGCAACGGGAATGCATTGGCAGATGCCCACAACGGTCGAAGAAACCATGTAAAGGAGGATAAAGTAGATCAATCCCATGGCTGTCAGCTTGAAGGCTCGGACGTGACTAAAGATCCGAACATAGAGCAAGAGAAGCGAGACCTTGGTGAGATGGAGCGCGATCTTGTGGGTGATTTGACCAAAGAACCAGATCTGGAGGGCCGAAAAGAGATCATGCTTGGGGATGACGCTGGAGTGCTTGCCAAAACCGTGACGGACCATGGCGAAGAACATCACATTGGTAGCTATGTTGAAGAACTGCAACGGAGCAAAAGGTCAGTGAGCTGGAAAGCTGAAAAGGTGGAGTGAAATCAAGTGTTTTCCTCGACTGGAGATGGCCCTCTCGGACGACCAAAGTCATGTTGAGATGGAGAAAAGCAGCAAAGGTAGAAGAGAATGGGCTCTTGAGTGGTTGAAGAAGCAACATTCGAATCGAGAAGGCATACCAAGGCTACAGCACTGATCCAATCACCGCGGTCCAACATTGTGGTCGCTCTTCGGGCGTGGATCCGGATGGCGAGGAGAAGAGGGCAAAGGATTGTGAAGAGAATCGTCGGAATCAGCACCCAATGAGCTCTGTTTTCGTCGTTGTAGCCAGGGTACGGCTCTCGAAGTTCCTGGATCGTCATGGTGATTGCTTGGATGGTGTTGGGTTCAATGAAGGCTTCCGTGGGGTCGTTCTTTGCCAACGGAGAGTTGAAGGTGCAGTCGTCGGGGTCAAGAAGGGTGTGAAGCCTTGGTTGAGATCGGTTTCCAACTGCAAAGCTGGAGGTTATGTCGTTGAGTTCAGGCGGGGTGTGAAGCCTTGCGTGGGATTGTTGCTTTCGACCAAAGTGCTGGAGGTGTGGTCGCTGGGTCAAGCACGATGTGAAGCCTTGCGCAGGGTGGGGTTGTTGTTTTCGATCTCAGGGCTGGGTGTAGTCGCTGGGACCAAGTCAGGATGCACTGCACCCGGCAGCTTGGAAACGGGACGGCAGGAAGGACGGAAGAGTGGAGTCGAAGGAGGATAAAAGCAACGGCGTGGCATCCGATATATGGGTAAGAGAGCCAGCCACCTTTGCCAGTCTTGTCGAACCTCTCAGAAATTCCCACACCAGGCGCAATGAGTTGAAGTGCCTCCTGCCTGCCTTCCATGAGACGAAATCCTTCCCATGATGGACCAACTTCCCCAGGTGGCATCTGCATCCTGGCCCAAGCTGGGTATTTCCACCATTGTGAGATGGGATTGACACATGCTTAACCCCTCTGGACGCACTTTGTTGGCCGCTTTTGCCTTCCTCCTCCACCCTGCCCCTGCGTAAGGCTCCGAACAAGACCCCAGGCCTTCAAGCACTTTCCCCGGAAGTGCAACACAGCACTTCCCCGGCAGCTGGTCTTGGTGTTGTTGGTCATCACATACCTGCGTATTGAGTCGAAGGATTGCCTTGAACCAGGTAACACACCCTTGCCCAAAGCTTGTGTGTTTAGTCACTGGTCACTCGTGATCAAGGGTTTCATGCATGCGCCGTTGACGACAGGGGCTGACATGCAGCTCGGTGAGCAGGGGTGCCATCACCATTCCCGGCCGACTCACGGTCCGAACCAGGCACTTTGCTTTTGCCAGATGCTTTCTTGCAGGTGTCCACGCCAAGACATGTTGTGTTTCTCGAGTTCGACCAATGCCCGTTCAGGATTGCAAGCAACCAGGGCGTTTCGTCTCGCTGCATTCAATCATTCTCGAACTTCTTGACGTCCTCGCTGGGTTCTAGGATCGGGTTGTTCGGTACGAGAGGCCCGCGCGGTGTGGCGTATGGCGTTGGCTTGGCCCTGGCTGGAGAACCCGGTCAGTCTCACTCGCTCGGATCAATGTAGGTAATAAGAGAAGGACAGAAGGAGATAACATACTAGGTTCTTCATTCCATCCACAGCCCTGAGTGAGCGTTTGTGTCATAATCAAGACGCCGAACCTCCATTTCCAGATCAAATGTTCGAGAATGTTCACAGCTGTGCCGCTGGAAAGAGATAGTTGTCGCTGAATCCTCCCCGGATTTATGCCTGGAGATATTTGACATCGGAACTGACACCACGATTCCAGGCTTGCTTCTAGCTTGGAACAAGCCCGGTACCTAGAAGGAACGTTGGTGGCTTGCCAAACGCCTCCTGATAGCGAGCGGGGACTGCATGGATGCGACAGTCTTGTGCTGCATGTGGTGATGTTGAGGGTAGGCCATAGGTTACTTCGACCGAGCTTTACCCGTCACCACCCCTGGATTGGCGAGGAGTGCGTGATTCCCCTTCTCTGTTCCTTGGACGGTTTCGACTATCCCTCTGTCGTTCCATATTGCACTAAGGATCAGCGTTCGCCGGTGATGCAGGAACTTGAAGTCAACTCGTTCTTGACTTTGTCTGCACATACAATGCCAAGTTAGAATGCTTTCTGCCCTGATTCAAAAGGGACATTGTCAAGCGACCTCGATGTGAAAGACAAGCATACCGAGTGTTCAAAGGAGACCACCTTGCAGCAGCCCGTAGTCTCAGGGAAGTACCCAGTCAACAGATGACAAGGATAATGGTCACAGGGACCCATAAATCCCTTGGGTGACAGGTATCGCGGTGACACGGTGACGCGTTTTCGCAACAGGTGTAAATGTCTGGACGCTCTGACAACGACCAGTAATCGCCGATGTCGATGGAGTTGTTGTTGTTGTCCTCATGTCGAAAAGCCAGATGTACAGTCAAATCGATGTGTTGAAAACCGGCCATGATGTGTCAAAAACATCTTTGACTTGGAGGAACATCTACCCTGTTGTCAGCGTCGGACTATTATCCGGTGGAGAGGAAAACATAGGTACCAAACAGAACCGGGTGGGATGGGATTGCTTACCAAGATATGCTGAACGTCAAACTTTGCTGTTTTGATACAGGCTGGATGCAAAGTGCCCCATTGTGCAGTAGGTCGATGGAAAAGACAGCAAGTAGACACTCGATCGATAGCCATCCAAGCGATTGGGTTGCCCAATGTGTGCAATACGAGATAGAATTGAAAGCAATACATATAATGAAATATACAACGATGTTGAATAATGATACTGTTCCAAATGTTATGAGTAAAAGATGGATGAGGATGTTGATGGGACGTGTTGTTGTTTGTCCTTGTGGTGTTGTGGCACTAGGGCTTTTTCCCTCAGCCTTTTGGCAGGCGACAAAGCTGTGGGAAGTATTGTGCGTTTGGAGGGGTAGAGTAGGGCTGTGGGACATACTCCTGCTTCCCCAGTGGGTAGAGTCGGTAGATTGGATGGGGGGAAGAGCCTAGTGGAATTTGTAGCGGCAGGATCAACCTGAGGCAGGGCCGATCCTGTCTCGCATCTCTACCTATCGTCACCTCAGTCAATGGTTTGACTGAGAGGCAAATTCAAGTGCCTGAATAGGTAGATATCTGAAGATGACTATATGTCCAGTTCATTTACATTTCATGAGTGTTTTAGTGTAATATGAAACAGGCATGTTTGCCTTCGTGACACACTTGAACACGGGTTCATGATGAATCAACTTCACAGTGTACCCAGAACCTCATTCAGAAAGAGAATTAATGCCATGACGCTCATTCATGACGGTGTCAAATTTCCAGTCATACAACCACTTGTGAGGACTATAAAACCGGTTCAATATCGAGACCCTCAGTGCCACCAATGTTGTGGACCAGGTGGAATAATGGCCCGAGAAAGCCTTTCAACTCAAGTTATGGATGTTACAAAAAGAAAACAACTGGGCATCGGGCATTGGAGGACACGTCAAGTTGCTCGATGCCATCAAGACTTGTATAGGTACTCATATCATGGATGAAACTACAGTTGCAGCAGCCCTCCATCAGTTGCAGAGGATGTAGGTTGACACGGGGGTGCCTGACTGAAAGCAGACGTGCTTTCCTAGGTAGGAAAGATGTGCCAAAGGACCTTCCCTCTGTGCCAACTGCAGGGCACACATAGCCAAATCTTTGAGCTTCTTTTGAAATTCCTCTTCTTTTCCTCAGGCCTTACAAAAAGAGTCAAGGCCACCACGAGCGCCGCCGCACCAACTTCCCTTCGTCTCCGCGCCGTTCCTCTCGCTCCCTCGTGTGTGTCTGTCGTCCGAGCTCTGCTCGTTTTTTTCCCTTCTTCAAGATGCGCCGGTATGTCTATTTACTCTGGTTCCCCTGTGGCTTCTGCTACCGCTGCTTGTCTGAGGGGTATATTCTTTCTTTGGAGGCGCTGTATGGGTACTTACGATTAGACAATGTGCTTTTGTCTGGCGTCTGCCCCGTGCTTGGAGACGGCTTTGGGGTAGCTCTCTTTGTGTTAAACTGGTGTTTCCATCGGCGTTGCCCACGTTGTCAATACTCAACTGTCTACTCTCGTTTAGAGTTCAAATCTCTAACCAAGTCTTCTGTTCTAGCTTCTTTAAAAAGATCATGCCCACCCGGGCCACCACTTCCTCTTCGGCTGCGCCTCCTGCCCCCTCTCCCTCGGCCCGAATCGCTTGGGAAACGGTGCGTGGTGAGATTCTCGCCTGGTGTCGAGACGAACTGTCTCGCAATGGGGGGGACTTCGGTCTCCCCATTTTAGACTTCATCTTCGACCGGGTCATCCGGTACACGCGCGGCAATGAGGCCGCTTTCCAAGAGGTCGAAGACTTCACCCCCGAGGAGCGCGAGCTCCTCGATGAAGTGGCCAGCGCAGTGACGACGATGAGTAAGTTGTCTCTTCCATCTCAACACACACCCATCCGAGCTGTCAAGCTTTTGTCCTCGTCTCCTAGAGTTTGTATGCACTGTTGAGTTTCTGGTGTCTCTTGACACTCTCATCAAACCACACTCATGGTGTAGCTTTTGATCTGGTCCAATTTCGACAGATACTGACTGGTTTTCCTTGTAGCACTCAGTCATCACGGCCTCTTGCGCCCGTCTGCCCCTGCCGGCCGTTAATGGCCAAGTCCGCCCCACGCCGACTCGCCGTCCTCCCGGGCTTCCTCGCTGTTCCTGGCCTCCGTCGAGGAACCGCTTCAATGTCCGAAACGTCCTCTCAAAGAAAGAAGAAGGCGGTGGGGGATTAGAAAAGGATGGGGACGACCATCAGTACATTGGTGGTGTAGGTGGTTGTGGCCAATGGAGGGTTGATTGCACACTGCGGCGTTCATGATGGGGAATACCGAGAACAGAGCGCCGATAATGGAGAATACCGAGAACAAGGCATTCATGATTGGGAATACCGAGCACAAGGCATTCAGAGATCTGGGTTGACTTGCCGAGTCACTGCGTTTGAAGGTAACACCGTCGAGATGTCGACTTCACAACGCTGCGTTTCTGATAACAGTCACATTCCTTCATAGTAGATACAGTTTTGCTAGCTCCTATTCTTGTTCAATCTCGGTGTTCCTCTCTCACCCACTATCACCAGAATTGTGTTGGCGAGGCCGTGCACGTGCCACCCCCTTTTTGTTGCTCCTTTCCTGGTCTTGGCGGGAAGCCGACGTTGATCGAAACAAGACGCTGCAAATCGAGGGAGGATCGAGGCTTGGTCCATATGAAACAGAGGCGAGACTCGAGTGATCGGTAGGGCCTGGATTGACATCAGAGGTAGGGGAAATTAGCGGTATGATGTTGGATTGAGTGTTGAGGGGCTGGATAGGTGTGGTCAATACTGAGTGGATTTGCAGCCATTGTGTTCAACTGACACTACCTCTTATTTTTTGGCGGCAATTTATACGGGCGGTGGTGTGAAAACATTCGGTTCTGGTGCTTACTAGATCTATAGACAGTGCTAGAGACAACCAGCATAGCCCCTTCGACGTTCTACTTATTGTTGTCTCTTTATCTTGTACGATTGTTCGTTGAGAAATACCTTCTTTTAAAGTCTTACAATACCAAAGCATTTTTTTCTCATGACTCTTGAGCAGGTTGATAAAGGCGGAAAACACAGGTGGTATCCCTTTCCGATAGGCCAAGGGGTCTGTTGCCCTGTGAAAGCCTCTGTTATCGTTGTTCCTTCGAGTTTTGTTTATTTCAGTGCCTTGATGCACCATCTCTTTCGTTCTTATTATATAGACAGTGTCCAGCATCGCATTAAACAAAGAGGTCTCATCTTTAAAGCTGCCCAGCCCTTCAAGAGTTGAAGAGGCACTTGTTCTTGAAAGCCACATAAATAGTCTGGATCTGATTATCTTCAAGATTAAACATAGCAGAGAAGTTACCCAGATACAGGACATGCCACTGACGAACAAGGGAGATTGGGCATGCATCTATAAATCAGGAACTTTCACCAATCCAAAAATAAGAGCAAGGCAAAAAGCTGGGACCGTGAATCACCGTGCTCACACGGCTGGCCCACGCTTGCCGGCCCACAAATATTTTTGTTGACTTTTGATTTTTCGTCAACTCACGACCTTTATTTTTCTTTAGCAGCGCACTCAGCCGCCTCCACCAAAAAAACCACCACTCCCAAACGAAAAATAAAAATAAAAACACCACCAGCAAGCGATTACAAAATCGCAAAAATGTCGTACGTAAACCATCTTCTATCGTTCACATACGCCTCTATCTTTATCCCAGCTTTATTTTTGTGATTTGCATAATGGTAATGTTAACATATGTTCGACTCATCTAGACATACCACCAGACACCAGACCGGCCCGGAGTACGTGTCCTTTTGGACTTGTAAGTCAAATCTCTAACTCCTCTTCAAGCCTCTCTATCAGCCTGGCCTTGGTTGTCCTGTCATTGGACACAGGCCCGTCGACTTCCACACAAGACTCCCAATCCACTACACAAGGCTGAGATGGACAGCAAGGCTGATCCTCGATGTTCTTAACTCCAAATCTACTCCGTAATCTCCATCCTATCTTTGCCAGCTTGACACCTTATCTACCCCCAACAGGTCGTTTATCACGCTGAGACATCCCGGCCTTGCCCTTCATCCTCTTCCATATCACCCTATCATTCGCTACCCTATCGGGATCATTTGATCCAGGTAGCTATATCAAATAACAAGGCTGACACATTAGTTCGATACCAGGGTACGATGGGTTCAGTCCCATGTCCATGAGAGACCAGGCGGTCCTAGTTGTCGACCTCTGGACGGGTGAGCTCCATCTGGGGCTCATCTGGAAAGATGCGATGGCAGGGCTAGCCGTCGATAGCGGTATTCCCGACGCAGCTGTATGGTACAGCTACATCCGACTGGAGTGCTGCCAGAGGGTTGAGGGTGCCTGCCGTCAGGGCATCCTCAATTGGGAGAACAGCTAGCTGTTCTCTCATTTCCAATGATGGCACGCTCCTGTCGGTGGCTGTACCATATACTGGAAAGGGGGATTACAAAAGCAGTGGTGGGCGAGGGTTGGGGGGGGGGGGGGGGCGGAGAGGGGGAGGAGGATGGTGTATATTACTGTGTCGGATGGACAATCCCAATCCTGCCCAGGACAGCCCAAGGAAAACGCAACACAAAACGACATAAAAAAACAAGTGGTGGTAGAGGGTGGGGGCGGATAAAAGAGGGTGTATATCAGTGTATCTGGGTGGAAGGGTCGGCCTGTTTGATACTGTAGGATTCCGGTATCTGTGGTAGGCCGAGGAGGTGGTGGACATTCAGCACAGTCTCTCACCGTTTGAGGTCGCTGCTGCTGGGCGGCTATCGTTTGAAGGTGAGTACCACAATCGTGTTCTGCCTGGAAATCCTCTCATATATGCTGACATTGAATAGGCCCTTACCACCGATACGGTTAGGGACAGTCTCATTCACAAGCTCCGAGTCCAATGAGTGCTGTCGAGGTCACATACATCTCCTGCGCGAGCGTTGGGTGTCAGCAGTGCCGACTTCACTACGACCAAGGTGACTGGCAGGGTTCGCGGCCGCAATGAGACTTGACTGTGGGCATCTCAGCATTCCAAGGCTTGCATTTCGTTTCCTCGCCTTCAACCGCCGTCATCAACGTCAGCAAACGTGGAAAGCTGGAAAAACAACACCGTCAACGAACCCAACTAGCAGTCAAGATGCCGTAGGTATTCCGTTCCCGGGCGAAGGACTTTCCACGAGATAACGAGTACGTGTGCTGACGTCCTGCTTTCTCTAGAGTATTCAACATGCAGTTGGTCCTGGTCATCGAGCGTCGACTTAGATAAACTCTCGACCGGCGACCCCAGCAGAACGATTCGCCACATATTCATGATCTAGGGGCGTGTCTACCGAGACACGATGTTTTATCTGCCCCATCCCACTCCCGGGTTACCGACGCAGAGACTGAACAGTACCAGGCCGCGCATTTGTTAGGAGCTTATCCGGAGGGGTATGTTTTGTTGTCCATGTCCTATGTCCTGATTATCATCATCGGAACTTCTCCATAACATCATCTAACATTCCCTTGGCAGAATTGTGTGCTAACGCCTGTAGAATCACAGCGAAGGGGACCACTCGCCCATCATCCTTTTACTCCTGGCCCTTTGGGATCTTTTGATGAACCTAGGTACGACGGGTTTGGCGATAGGACGATTAAGGAGCAGGCCATGGATAGTGTTGAGTTCCTCCTTCGCGATGTACACCTGGGGACCATCTGGGGGAAGCGATGGTTGGTCTGTCCGGAGGTGACGGCATTATGTGACCCTATTGTGGTGTGGCAGTAGTAAGGATGGAAGAAGAGTGCGGCCCGACTGGCCGAAGAAGAACAAGCCTTCCCCCCCACAAAACAGAAAAGAAACAAAAAGAAAAGAATACCACAAAAGCGGATGAGAAGGAATCAAACCCCAGAAAGGAAAATGTAGGGAGACAGTGGAGGAGGGCGCACATTATTTTATCTGGGAAGGAGGGTCCACCTGTGAGAGATTGCGGTTGCTTTCAAGCATTCTCACTGCTCCTGGCCGTATGTCGCGACAACATCAATGAATGGGGCGGGCACCATAGAAGATCTCCGTATCAAGAAGAGGAGCAGCAAAGGGGACAAGATACCTAGCGAGAAAACAGCCGACGAATACAAGATCAAGATTCAAGTCGAGATGATCAACCTCCATTCCTATGAGTGCGTCAATCCCCAACCTGCTTCTATCTCTGCGTCGAAGCCTGCCAATGCTCAGTCTCCAGTGGAGGAACGGCACGGCCACTTTCAACAATTGGGCCTCAGAGCGACGTCTCTTTGGGCTGAAGAGGTGTTGGAACTGAGGCTGGGTCAAGCTGGTTCCTCGACAGGTGCTAGGTGCCAGTGGTATTGTGCTGTGTTCATAGACAATGTGGACTAGGATTGGGCAAGAAGCTCTTTGAGAGTGATGTTCCAAAGTGGAATCCGCTGTTGTGATTGCTGGGAGGCTAGGATAGGGGAGCGAACATTGCAGCAGGTTTTTGGAGAATGGTTCTGAAGATGGGGCTGACGAGGTATGGGTCGTCGGTATTTTGTTTAAAAATGTAAAGCCGGTTGTTTAGGGCTCCGAATGTCGAGGATGGCGTTTCCTATGGCATTCATCTAGCGGGAATCTGTTGAGCTGTTCCGACAAGTGTAAACGATCACCCGCATTGTAATAGAAACAATAGACTTGACGACGTTGCTTTTGCTAATTGGATTTACATTAATAACGGTTACATGTCCACCCAGTGGTACTGCTTGATAATCTCCTCGTATACTACAAGTCCTCTTCATGCCATCCAACCCAAAAGGCAAGCGCACCCAGTGATACTGCTTGATGATCTCCACGGTGCGGAAGGCTCAACACCATCTGAGCCACCGGCACTGTCTCTCCCGATCACCAATTCTTCTCACTCCCCCCCATGGCTTCCTCGCACTGATCGACCGGGCCATCCGATACACAAATGATTGACACTGTCCAAGCTTCTATAACCGAGACGACTTAGCTCGCTCTTGAGCGTCTCGTTACCCGTCGGTGGGAGAGGCCCGCCAGCCGAGGAAGGCGTGGGAGCTGGCTTCGACGTAACTTGGATCTGTCCATCCGAGTACTGAGAGATAGGTAGGATGTTGACAGGCTTTGTAGAAGAGGACGGGACTGCCAGAGTCGCGCAAGGAGTGGTATGGCCTTGAATTTGGCCTGTTTTCAGGAGATCAGAGGATGTCGAGGAAGGGAGAGGACTGTGGTCGAGGAACTCACCGTCGCCAATCTGTCAAATGGAAGTTGGTAGGGTGGGGTAACAGCCTCTTGATGAGGTAGCGGGAGCGGAGAACGAATTCGGAAGCACGGCTCGCTTTGATTTTGCCCTGGAGTTGAGATGGGACTTAGCATCTGGCTGACAAATAGTAAGAGCAGAGGGAAGATTGGTAGAAATAGGTACCTCTGGGGAAGACCGGTGCTATAGCTATGGCAACATGTTCAAATATTGACCAGCGCTTCCTGGCGGAACGGCGGCGTGGCCCGCGGACAAAGATCGCACTGGGTAATGTGTTGGAGGATTGGCCAGCAAGCAGACCGGGAGAAGGATTTAGCAGCGCTACTGGATGAAGCAAAACGAGGGATGCAATGGCAAAAGCATTCAAGGACAGAAAAGTGATGTAGGTTGCGGGAAGCAAGTGAGCCTGACTGCCTGGCACTGCGACCAGTGTGTGAACGAACTCAGGGGCCCGGGCTTGAGCACACCTTTTCCCCCACTTTGGACACTTGACAAGGCAGGTGTGCTGGAGGGATCTTGCCCAGTGGGAGTGTCATAGGGCTTGAATAAGCACTGCACACATATCATCAATTCACTTTTCTCCTATTTCTTCTTTTCACTGTGGCACTATCTAAACACTCAAACCCCCCTCTCTTCTCCCAGTTGCTCAAAAAGCCCACTTTCAACTACCACAATTTCCGTAAGTCAACTAATATCTAGGTAGTCAACACCAGCAACTAACGGAGTCCTACCAAGATAGATCACAACCAAACCAATCATCATCAAGATGCCCATCTTCGAAGCTCGACTTCTCGCAGACGCCAACATGGCAAGGTGGTGGCTTATTGTTGCAGCGAGTGCTTGGTTCCTCTACAACAAGCGCCGCTTCCTCGCCAACATGCTCTTCGGGGAGGATTGGACAGGCCTCGAGGGAATGGTGCCCTCAGACGAGCACCAAGACGGTCCAGACATTTGGACCATGCTGGCCTAAGGCTTGGGGATGGGCTCCCATTAAGATCTAAGCCGGGTTAAGAAAGCGGAAGCACAGAACGTCTTCCTAGCTATTAATGTAGGTATGGGATTGCATCCTTGCTACCTTATTGGGTGAGGGGCTTTGACTGATCGTATAATACTACAGATCCTAAACCAATGGAGACTTTTTGACTTTATACTACGCCCCATGTGTGGCCCTCCCCAGCTGTTTCATCCGTGATTTGCAACGCTACCCTTTCAATTCGGTCAATACCCGTATACCCCCTTGGCGATGACGATGGCTTACTCCTCAATGTGCTCACCCCTTGCCCCTAACGTCATGACTGCACAGCCTCCATGTTTCTCCCCTCGGGCAAGTTCAGGGGCCAGCTCCATGCAGCTCGGTTATTACCCCCGGATCAGATTCTAGGTTCTCATGGCAAGGTGCTTATGACCAAGTAGTCATGGAAGAGCGGTGTGGTTTTGTGCTTTGCCGAATACGTTGATGCAGATTCAACTGTACACCTAGCTATGCTCACATTTTGTTGAACTAGGTAACCTTTTCGTTCTACGTTTGTTAACGAACAACTCTACGTTTGTTAACGAACATCTCTACGTTTGTTAACGGACAACAACACTACAGCAGCGCTCGGCAGCCAAACCCGTTTCCGCCCTCTCGCGCCAGGTCAAGGAACCCTGACAGCGTTCCCAAACGCCCATCGTCGTGCGTGAATGGCGGCAGATCACCAATCCTGCTGGCGTTCCCGCGGACCATCGTCGTTTCCGAACCAAAAGACACCGGAAACAAGCTAACAACCCGTGACGAGTTAGATCTCGGCTTATGGCCAAGGAGCTCCAAGGTTTCTTGCCTAGTGTCAGCGTCTTTCATCAGGTTAGTGAAAGGGAGTTCTGGTGTTGAAACATGGGTGTGGCAGAAACCAAGGGACCTTGTGTCACTTCGGCCGTTCAAGCCATTAACGGTGGATCTTGAGAGTTTTCCTAACTAAAGGCGTGAATACTTTCTCCAGTACGATTGACCGCGCGTTCCAAACCTAGGTAGCATGGAGGCCATCATCGAGCTCGGAATTAAGCTGACGAATGGCAGCTCCTCACTTGAACGTGTGAGCTATGCATAGGATTGTGTACCAAACAACCGTTCGTGCTGGGACCGAACACCGCATCTAACCCGGTAAAGCCGTCTGAGGCTCAAGTGACCCGTGGCATCAGCATGCGCCTCTTTCAGTCCCAACCTTGGAGACGCGTTTTGGTGTTACACAAGAGAACGCCCGCTGACTTTTTTCATGCTTTGGGTTCTGACCACCTCATTGGTTAGCAGGTCAGTAGACTCCCTCACTCATAAGCACAGTATTCTTGAACGGGAAGGTCTCGCTAGTTTGACCTAGAAGATGTAAGTAGTCGGTGAGCGTCGTACGGAGTTGCTTTCCGTCTTGCCGATTCATTGTCGAACACGGCACGATTGTTCCTGGTTTGTGCCTCCTCCACATTTGATCAGACTTCAACTAACAATATTCATAGGATTCTATTGCCATGGGCTTCGCACGAAGGAGTGATGTTGATCCATCATGGCATGGCCGAGATACCTTGACACACACCGAGCCACACCGAAGGAAGCGTTTGCCAATGTATACAACCTGTTTCGATATTTCATCCGATCATGCGAGTCCCAGGTCCACGTTGCTGGGATATAATCCTAGTATCAATGCTACCCAGTGTGGATGTGAGCAGTAGGCCGAGCAATTTGCCACGGCGTAAGGCTGATGATGACAAGGCCGACAAGTCCGGTCAACGACATGGAAGGGCGCGAGGGCATCACGAGCCAGGCATTCCGTAGTAATGTCTCGCAGAATGATGAAGAATTGAGTGCCTTCAGGTTCCATGCTCACCGACTTACAGAGCGTCAGCAGGAGTATAAAGCCAGGCGTCACACCCAGCTTCTCCAGACGATACTCACCACCATCATCACACATCTTCTACTCTTACCTACCTCAGTCTCCAGCCAGATCTCCCTTTTCCAACCTTCAAAATGAAGTACCTCACCCCCACCACCCTCCTCCTCCAAGCCACCACCGCCCTCGCCACCCCCCTCCTCGCATCCCGCCAGCGTCAAGACCCCGCCGTCTTCACCGGCGTCTCCTCCTTCCGCGGCCAGGGCTGCGAAGGCGCCACCGT
The DNA here is from genome assembly GCA_030512305.1 of Cercophora samala. Classification (NCBI taxonomy): domain Eukaryota; kingdom Fungi; phylum Ascomycota; class Sordariomycetes; order Sordariales; family Lasiosphaeriaceae; genus Cercophora; species Cercophora samala. The sequence goes on along the minus strand of JAULSY010000033.1, from coordinate 177,859 downwards.
CACCTACGACTCCCTCTCCCAAGTAGCAACCATCACCTACCCCAACTACGGCGTCGTCATCCCCTCCGGCCCCCGCGAGGAGTCCTGCTCCACCACCCTCCAAGTCCGCTTCCCCGTAGGCCAGTGCACCACCGGCACCGCCTCCGGCACCGCAACCGGAACCGTCAACGTCCCCGTCGGCGTCACCGCCTTCTTCTCGGCGCGCGACTACGCCATCCAGCCCACCATCGGGACCATCACCGACGTCAGCCCCAACGGGCAGTGGGCCGGCCCCAGGTCGGAGGAGTACGTCCTGCAGGACAGCATCGGCTACACCCTCACCCCGCCCAACGCGCAGAACAACCTGGTGAACTTTACCGTGTTTGGGGACTTGAGCCTGCAGCCGCAGAACGGGCCGGTGGGGTCGTTGACGAACAGGGGGTTTGTCTTTGATATTCGGACGCAGGTTCCTTGCTGTTGGTACCACCCTTTTTTTGACACATCACCCTAAGGTATATATGATAGGTAGCTAACAGATGGTACAGAAATTGCCTTTGGCCACGGCGTTGAGTATACGCGCCACCCACGTGAAAGGAGAAATGACCAGAAGCTGGGGGGGGGTGGTAACGGAAGTGGTGGGACAGGAAACAAACTTTAGCCACTCGTTAGACTTTTCACTTTCTGCTCTAGATTTCTGTTGATTTTCAGATGTCTAGATTTTTGTCTTGTATTTCAGGCTCCATTGGCACACGCAGTTGGAGATTAGGTTTAGGTAGAAATAGAAACCCCTTGCGCAAGGAACTTGATGCCGAGGAGCTCAGTGATGTGACACAAGTGTTTCCATACTGATGAACTGATTTAAAACACCCACTGTAGTAGGAAGGGCTTGTAGTGTTGTGGTTGTTCAATGTACAACTCAAAGGCAAAAGAGATTGGGGTTGTCATGGGCTGGTAAGTTCAAGCCACGGCACCATGGGATGAAACCTTGGTGTTTTCATACATGTATGTTCAGAATCTCCAGACAATTGTCACTCAATCATATGTCAGATGCCTACATAGACACATAGGACAGTATGCACACAGAGCTTTGGCCAAGGATAGTGTTCTTTCATTCTGTAGGTACTACAATGTGAAGACCAAAATGAAGACTTCAATCCAATCGGAACCATCCATGCTCTATTTGAGCCCTTTCCTCTCCTCCATGCTCTAGTTGAGCCCTTTCCCCACCTCCATGCTCTACTTGAGCCCTTTCTTCCCAGCCTTCTCCTCATCCTGATACAACCATGGTCAGAGAGATGTCCTCCATACAGAATTAATACAATAGGTAAAATGGAAAATAATTCAAAAGGTAGAAATGAAAAGCGTCCAAGAGAAAAAATGAAAAGGATACAAGAGATAACATGAAAAGGATACAGGATGTAAAATGCAAGAATGCCAAACCCAAGAGCAATACCCCATACCCCATTCCAACAAATCCCCCCTATCCAAAACCCCTCTCCTCCAGACCATGCCTCCGGGACACCATGTCCCTGCTCCATTCCGCCCCCCATGCGTTGTACATCTTCATTCAGTTCACTCTGTCGTCGGCGGGACTCCAGTGGTTCTGGAACATCAATTCGCGACGGAAATGTGGCCATGGCAAGCCAAGGCCAACCCCAGATTGTGTCGAGCTTTGATGCCCGACTCCCCCTGAATTTTGGGGCGTCAAATGGGCAAATGCCCTCGACTCCAGACCGAGTCGCCTGGCGCAGTGGCCGTGGCTCGCCGCTTGGCGCATCTGCTTTCCCCTTCTGAATTCCCCAGAGCGCTGTCGGCAGGCGGGAGCGAAACGCAGAGCGCTGGCCGCTCTGCAACGAGTGATTCTTTTGTGGAGACCTTCGAAATGGTCCTGCTATCAGTGATCATCACTGAAGACAGTTGACAATGCTGCTAGCAATGGCGATAAAGATGTCGGTAAGAATGTCCCTAAAGATACTGCTGTGGCTGTCGATCCAATGATGGTCGTATGAATATTGATTGAGACATGCCCGGACCGACCCGTCGTGAACCCTTCAGTGTTGACATCGAGCAGGCGACGTGTTGAGAACCCAGCCCTCCTCTGGGCTGTCGTTGATCATGTCTTGCCAGTGCTCCTTTCGCGAGAGAGTACAATTTAAATCCCTTAACGAGGAACAATTGGAGGTAACCAAGGAAGAAAGCAGCGAGTGTAGGAGTGTCGAAAAAAAAGAAAGCAGCGAGGGTAGGTGTGTAGAAAGGAAAGAAGAGCAGCAAGAGCAAGTGCGTACTTTTGTGAGGGAAAGGCCTCTATCCCCAGAGAGACAAAGCCACAGAGCCCCCTGTGAGGCTGTACTTGACCCAGTAGTAGGTTTAAGACCTACTGGCGCCGACCATACGGGGATCCGGGGGATAGTGCAGTGTTCACACCCCCAACGACTAGACCCAACGAGGTAGACCAGCATGGTGGATGCAACTGGGTTCGACATGGGGGCTTGGTTCAGGGACTCGAGCCGAAAAAGGTCGACACTGTCGTTGTCAGAGAAGGACGGCGAGGATAGGGATGGTTGAGAGGTCGCGTGCCAATGGCCCAGAAGCCTCAACGCCCAAACGAAACACTGCCCAAATTCGCATTCAAGATTGTTGCCTCGAGATCGCCTGAACACCATGACCGACACAAAGCGCGAAGTCAAACAACGCCCATGACGAGTCTCTCCACCAGCGCGCCCGTCACGCCGCAGCCGACAATGATCCACGTCCATTTGTTGTAGATTTGACCCTTGTCTGGCCAAAAGCTGTTTCGCTCTCGACGGTAGCGGTCAAACTCAATCTTCTTGCTCACGTCCTCGGAGGAGTACCGTCTGGTTCGTGTGTATTCGTCTGTTTTGTCGCCGCCCACGCATCGGAGGTAGAGGTAATTCGCCAACGGGCCAAGCATGGCAATTGGAGTCAGGAGATCGGACGCGTAAAGCATCAGTGGAAACGACAGGTGGACAAGGGCATCGCCGAGATAGCTATGAACACCAACAGGTTAGTATGAGCCAACAGTAATGATAGCCGGTTTCACTTACTTGGGATGCCTGACGATTCCCCAAACCCCTTCCTTGCAGATCTTCTCTTCACGATTCTCCCGCTCTCTGCTGACAGACACTCTCCGTCCGTTCACTCCTGTCTCGACGGTCCAACCTGGCTGAGTAAACTTGACGCCATTGCCATTCTCCTTTTCCAAGCTGCCCGATCGGCTCCTAGTGCCCGAGCCGATCCCAATTCCCTTGCCCATCTTGAATCGATCCAATTGCCAGTCGGCCAAGACCTCCATGGTCAGACCCATCGTGAACAAGCCCACCGACAGGGCCTGGGCCCAGCCCTTCTGTGTGATTGACGACAGCGATTGCTGAATTACCGCACCCGAGTAGTAGCCCAGTCTGAAAGGTGTGACGACAGGAAGGCTGATGAGGGTCAACCAGCCAATCTCGGGCACAAACTTCTTCCACCAAATCTTGTTCCAGCTGAAGCCATGTTGACGCTTGAGGGACTCATAGGCGGGCTTGTCACGACCCTTCTCCCTCTTGAGCATCCGGGAGAGCACGCGATAGAAGAGCCTGCCTCCCCAGAGAGTCACACCGGTAAGAATAAGCTTCTCGGGGCGAGCGAGGGCCTTGTAAGCGGTGAAGATGGACACCGGGTGGTGTGCAAATTGATGGCGAAACACGGCAGACCACCATGCGTTGAGAAGGGGACCAAGGGGCCAGATCAGGTCTTTGGCTTCCAGGCGGTTGCTGAGGCGAGCAACAGTGTATGATATTCCTGCAAGCGAGGAATTCACCGCCAGTGATGGAAGAAGGGTGGAATGCAGTAATAGCCCTGGAGACAACAGGGAAGTCTTGAGAGTTGTGCTGAAGGTGGGACATGCTGTCCGTGGACGAGATAAGGGGTGGAAATCGGAGGGGTCGTCGGAGACATAGCTGTGACCCCCATACGGGTTTGAAGTTGATCGAATCACCATATTGGACGAAAGCTTGATGGAAAAGTCGACACGCAGCTGGAAGAGGTCGGGTCGGTTGGCCTTGTCGCAGTGTCAAAGTTTTGAATTGGAGAAGAAGGAGAAGAAAGAGAATAAGGTAAGACTGGTGATAGGCATTGATTAGCAATTGCTCTGACAGACCATAGGTAGATTGCGAAGAGTGACGTCGAAATGTACGCATCGATGTGGGCCGGGCACAAGACGGCCGATGACGCGAGTTTCCAGTGTCAAAGAGTCAGACACCACGTACCTATTGATATTGATGCCCATAATTGACGGTGAGATAGTTGATGATGGCGTTAATGATGCGGTGATAATCAAAGAGGTGCTTCCAAGTCTCAGTTGGGTGCTGCAGCAATTCCCCGGCCTGCAAAGAGTAAGTATCTGGTGATAATGGGTGTCAAGAGAAGACAAGGGCGTCTTACCAGTCCCAGAGGCCACCAGGATGAGAGATTGAGAGCTCATTCTTGTTTTCGTGGTGGGTGGTGAATCTCCATGGTAAGTTGGTTTGAAGAAGAAGAAGAATCTAGAAACGGAGCAGATGAGCGGAAAAGGCTTGGTGACCCAGACAAGCTGCGGGTACATTCCTTCCAATATTTCCCTCCAAGCACCTACCTCCCCCGGCACTGGATGGGAACAGTGACAGTGCGATTACCTGCAAGGCCTGGATAAGGTAGGCTGTACGGTCCTGCCGGCCTATCTAGGTCCACAGTATCGCAGGCGGGCTCGTTGCCCCTATCAATGGACCTGAAACTTTGCTCCGCCCGAGTAGGAGCACCCCCGTTCTGCATTAGGTGTCCAGGGAAAGAATCATCCTCTCCGAGCACAACAACCGCCATTGTTTGACCAGTCTGCTCACTAACACCTAATCGACGACGTGTGCCGACCTTATCCAAGACGGTACTACATGGAATGTTGCGTGACTCTCTGTTCTTGAGGCTTAAATCGTCCCCTGGAAGCATCCCACCCCAGCACCCATTTTCTAGGGGCAGGCTAGAACCAACAATCTCAACTGGGCTCCCATCATCCAGAACTTCCAGTGCTCCAGGGGCGTGCTGGAAGCTCCATGTCATTCACGAACAGAGACTGCCAGGACACCCAAGCTGTCACCATCTAACAGCTAGTAGCTCTCCCAGCTCAGGTTGCTCCCAGCCTCCTTCGTTATTTCAGCCAGCGTGGGACAACAAGGATGCTCTGGTACCACTACCGGAACTTCAGCTCCCTTCGGCGATGTTGGTTCGACAGTACCTACCCTTGGATAATGTCTGATTGGTAGTTCATACAATGCGATAACAGTCGTGGTCGCCAGGCCTTGGACTCGCCCGGATACCCAACAACATGTTGGTCTCGACTGCGCGCTGTACTGCGCCGGATTACCCTTCTCTGAACTTGTAGAAATTTAAGAGATGAATATTGACATTTGTTCTTCCTAGCACTCAGTCCGCACCGCCCCCGAACCCACCTACCTAGATACCTTTATCGAAGCGATTGCAAGTTGCCAGCCAGAGTGACTAGAGACCCGACGGCCGCACAATATCGCCATGAAGGCAATCGCGCCCTGGCCGCTTCTCACGGCCAATGTCGGTGGACCTTGCTGGATGACTGCCACTGTTATTTGGCGTGTCTACTTCCACCCGCTGTCCAGGTTGCTCGGTCCCAAGCTGGCAGCAGTCACGCTCTGGTAGGAGTTCTGTTGGAATGTGATCAAGCGAGGACACTTCATATGGAGGGTTGAAGAAATGTATAAACGGTATGGTCCGATCGTTCGGATCAACCCCCACGAGCTACACATTCTCGATCCAGACTTCTACGACGAGCGCTACGGTTGCGGCGTCGACTCGAAGCGCAAGCTCGACAAGTACGAATGGCGGACCCGACACCCGTTCCATCTTCCACACTTTGCAAGACAATGAGAGTCTACCACCAAACGAGAGGACGCTGGAAAGATTGTGCGACGAGACTACCCTCTTGACTGGTGCCGGGTCGGAGACGACAGCCCAGACGTTGACGAGGTTGTTCTTCTACTTAAAATAGGTATGTTCCGGAGACGTTGGAGGAGCTGAGAAGGGAGTTAGATGTGGCCATACCAAACGAACAGGACACTCCTCCGTGGAGCACGCTGCAGCAGCTTCCAAATCTGGTGCGATACCTACCTACTTTATCCATTTTCCTTGTAGTGATTTTTTGCTAACCTCGGTCAAACACAGACAGCAGTAACCGAGGAGGCACTCCGACTCTCCACGACATTACCGCAAGGCTTCCTCGAGTGGCACACGAGGCTATCATCTACAAGAACTATGTAATTCCTGCTGGCACGCCTATTTCGCAGACAGGATACTTGGCGTGTTTCCCGAGCCGCATGTCTTCAAGCCGGAGCGGTGGTTGGGCTCAGGCAGGGGATTGGACAGATACCTGGTGCCCTGTGGAAAGGGGCCGAGAGCGTGCCTGGAAATCAAGTATGTACCGACAGCAGCGACAATCGTCAAGCGCTTTGACTGGGAGATGTTGGAGAGGGAGATTGTTTGCCACAGGGACGCTTTTGTTGCACTTGGGGCTGATGATAACAAGAGAGTGAGGACTACCCTCGCAGGAGGCAAAGTATTGGGCTGATGGGACGGGAGAATATGTCAGAAATAGTTTCTTTCCATTTCAAGCCTTAGGTTGTCCACTGCAATTCTCCATGCTTCAGTTCGGTGGTTGACTCACCATGGCTGTCCATGGCCAATGAATAGATGATTCATATAAGGCAATAGTAAAAGATCAAACCTAACTGCAGCCCTGTTTGACGATGGAATGGCTTTTGCATATGTTTCTTGCTGTCTACCTAGATTGTGAGAAAGCGAATGCCCACCTACTAGAACATGCGGGCCAGGACAAAGGGTATGGCGAGGAGCTCCTTCCTTCTGTAGGGCAGCTGAGCTGGGGTGGTCAAGTAGGTAAGTACCTTGGGTAGTTGCAGAAAAATCGAAAAGTCTCTGGCTTTTTCTCTTTCTTTTCTCTTCATCAACAACGTCAAAATGGGGTCCTCCAACCCCTACACGCCGCCTCCCACCCCCCCTCACACGCCTCCCAGGACGCCTCCGCCGACGCCGCCGCCAACGCCGCCGCCAGGCCCTCCTCCTCCTCCTCCGCCGCCGCCGCCTGCAGCCCCGCCCCCGGTGGCCGGCTGCTCGCGCTGCTGGGAGAGAGTCGGTACGTTCAGCTGTTTGATTTCTGTTTTGTGTCGGTCGAGGGTTTCTTTGGGATCTTGTCACACGTTTCGGGCGGTCAAGTGGCTGTTCTTGAACTTTGATTTGAATTGTTGTCTAGTGAGATGACCTTTCGCACTCTGTTTTCTTCCCCCATCACTTTGACCACGACGATCGCCTTCTCGGAAAGTGTTCTGTGAAAGTCAATCTTTGATACACCCTCCCCTCTACACTATTCAGATCCGGCATTTCTCAACCATCATTTTCACATGACTTTCACATAGTCCATTTGGAAAACTATTTTCATTGGACTTTTGAAAGAGTCAAAGTTTTGGTTGGCTCATGCCATCCTGTCACTGAAAGACACCTCACCCTGCATACTGCTTGTGTGATTGGCAATGTCTATCCCGACCAGTCTTGTTTTTGGTGTTTTATTTCTTACCCAACCAAACACACACTTTGAATCATCGACCCACATTCCCAACCGGCTTTGTCTTGGCCCTCTTGGCTTTGTTGTCATCGTGGCTGCGAACCCCTGGCGCGGGCCCACAGTTCCTTGGCTGTCGTCATCAGTTTGAGCAAACGCCCACTCGTCATCCATTGATCCAGGGCATCGGGATAGCTGGCCAAGGCAGTTGAGCACACGACACGTTCTAGGCCCTCCTGGAATCATATTTGAACAAGACATCCAGCAACCGCCCAGAACATTTCCCCAGATTTCCTGCGGATGGTGCCTGAACCAACACACCCTTCCAAGAGAAGCTTATCAGCTTCGCCCAGAACACCAAGATTTCAACTAACACAACACGACTTATAGCAGACGACATCAAAGCAATCACCATGGGGTCTACCGGCCTCTTCGAATCATTCCTCGGCGCCATCCAGGCCTCCCTCTCAGTCTTGCTGGTCATGACTTACGGCGGCGTCGCTGGCTGGCTGGGACTTCTCGACCGCAAAAGCAGCAAGAAGATTTCCAAAATCTGCGTTCAGCTTTTTCTTCCTGCGCTTCTCATCACCAAAGTCGGCTCCCAACTCGACCTCGACTCCGTCAGCAACTACGTCCCCATTGTCATCTGGGGTGTAGTCTGCCACATCATCTCCTTTGGCATCGGCATGCTCGCCCAACACGGCTTCGGCATGCCCAACTGGTCCTCTGTCGCCATCCTCATCAACAACACGACCAGCTACCCCCTCCTCCTCATCGCCGCGCTGGAAGAGACCGGAATCCTGGACTCGCTGATCGTGGGGGACGAATCCAGCAAGGAAGCCGTCGAGCGCGCAAAGTCGTACTTTTTGGTGTTTTCAACCATCTCCAACTGCATCACATTTGCCGTTGGCCCTCGCCTGCTCGAGGACACCGACTCGTGGGATCGCGACGACGAGGATGACGCGGGCGAGAGCGCGGGCGCCCACAACGACGACGAAGAAGCGAGCGCGAACGAGCAGACCCGTCTCCTCCCGAATGGGAACAACTCCTCGGGCGGGCGCGATAACCGGGAGCGGGAGAACTACACGGACGAGCACCCGTTTTTTGTGTCGCAGGAGCAGTGGGATGGTCTCTCCCCCCGTGCGCAGTGGTGGTTGTCGCTGCTCTTGTCCTTCTTCAACGCCCCCCTGATCGGCGCGGTAATCGGTGCTGTCATCGGCCTGGCGCCCCCTCTTCACAAGGCCTTCTTCAGCCCGACGCAAGAAGGCGGCATCTTCACCGCCTGGCTGACCGCGTCCCTCAAAACCATCAGCCAGCTGTTTGCCCCGTTGCCTGTTCTCGTCACTGGGCTGTCACTGTTCAACTCGATCAAGGACTTTCGCAAGAGCAGGAAGCGAGGGAGGGAGGACGGAAAGATGAGCAAGATTGTGCCGTGGGGCACGGTGTCGTTTCAACTTCCTCCTGAAAAATTTTTTCTTGGCGCCACTAGTTAGTGCGCACTACTAAACCCCCGCAAAAGCCTTAACAACCCCCTCATTTACCGCCGGTCCTTTAACCTCTCTATTAGAATAACCGGTTAACTACCGCTTCCGAGGACGCCGACGACGTTAGAAAATAATATTACCGTTACGAATTATATTTAACTTATAGAACTATCGTTATTTAATAACTTTAACCGAAATATTTATTATATTAAAAACGTTAAGTTTTTAATCCTTTTCTTTAAATTATCGAAGTTCTCTGGAGGTAAAATAAATATTATATTTATTAAAGTAACCTTTAAAGTATAACTTAAAGAAAAATAAATCGGTTTTAATTAAAAAATCTAGGCTATTATTACTATTAATTAAGTATTTAATTAAGTAATTATTAGTTTTAAAGGTAAATAATAAAAAAATATTTATATTAAATATAAAGTAATTTCGAATATCTTTATCGTTTATATAAATACCTTTATATTTATTTTTTTTAATAAATAAATAATTACGCTTTAACGATTAATTAATATATAAATAAATTTAACGTCCCTTCTAAAACGTTTCCTTTAATAATAGTATACCTTTCCTTTAACCGCTTTATTTAATAATATTTTTACGGAAGTAGCTTTTTTTACGATAATTATAATTAAAAGTATTATAAGTAATTACGATATTTTATATAATAAATAAATACGTAATAAAAGTATAATTACCTTTATTACCTCCCTTCCTTAATAGGAAAAACTTTAAATCTTTATTACTATTTATATTAATAAAATAATTAAAATTAAACCTCTATTTTACCTTTCCTTTAAAGTTAAAGCTATTATTAAAAAATTTATTAATAAATTAAGAAAAATCTTTAATATTAATTAAATAAAAATTAAATATACGATTTTAACGGCTAACGAAATTACTTAGGATTTAATTTTCCTTTTAAAAAATATTAAAAAAATTAATTTAACTTTAAATAGTATCGATATTTATTAGTAATAAAAGTAATATTACTATATAGTCCTTAAAGTATTTATATTTTTTAGGAACGTCGATAATAAAGTTATAGTAATTAAAAATATTATCGAGGAAGAGATTATTTTTTAAACCGGTAAAGTCTTTATCGATATTTTTAAATTATATTATAGTATTAACGAAAATACTAAGTAGGTTATTTATATTATTTTCTTTTTTAAATTAATAAAGACTTTCCGGCTCTTTAATATAAATATAGATTTTAAACTTATTATTAAAAAGCCTACCTTTTATATTTATAATTTAAAATATTAAAGTTATTATACCGGTATTAAGTACCGGAGGGTTGTTAAATATAATAGGTATAGTAATAAATTTAACGTTTATAAGTTAAGTAAAGAGTATAAAGCTTTAATTAAATACCTTAATTACTTTAACTTATTTTAAATAGACTATATTAATTACTTAATTAAACTTATATAGTAAAATAAGCGTTAAATTTTTTTCTTTAAAAATAAAAGATTTAAAGTTAAGACTTAAAGGGCCTAATTATATAACGTTTAAAGGTTAAAGGATAAAAGAGAGATAGCGTATAAAGTAAAACTTACCTTTAATATTATAAAGATTAATATAACGTAAAAGTAACTTTATTAAATTAATACTTTTAAACTATCTTTATCCTTTAAAAAAAGTAACTCGGAAGTAATAATTACTAAGTTTATAGGCCGATAGCCTGGTACTTTTAACGGCTATACTTTAAATATTTTCTTTATTAAAAGACTTCCGGCTTATTAAAGTTTTATTAAAAGTATAAATATAAATAAACGAAATACTTTTAATAAAGCTTTTGATAACGAATAAAGTATCTTTACTTTATTAAATACTTAATAGGCTTTTAAATAGAAAGAGGTAGAAAATCTAGTAAAGTAAGCCTTATTATAATATTTTTATAGTTTTAATTAATGTAAATCGCCGGCTAATAATTTATAAAACGGCGCTTACTATTTATTAAAAATAAAATATAAATATAATTTATATTTAAAAACCTTTAGACTTTTTCCGATATATAGTTAAAACTTACTTAATATATAACCTTTACTTCCCTATTAAATAATAGTTTAACGATATTAATTACCTCCGAGTAATTATTTATATTAAAAAAAATAATTTTCTAGTAGTATAACTTATAGCCTCTGTACTTAATATCGTTAAAGATATAATATAATTATAAATTAATAGCTTTAATATTTATAATTATTACTATTAACCGAATATTAAAAACGTTATTAATTACTTATACTATTTTACCTCTTCGAAAAACTTATTAATAATTAAAAACATTAATATATATAACCTTCTATAGGAATTAAATATACTATACTTTATAAACGAAAAAGGTAAATTAACTAATTAATCTATTAAATTTAGTATAATTTATATCGGTAAAGCCGGTAAGCTTATATATAAACTAAGTTATATATTAAATTTTTTTTTCTTTAATATTTCTTTTTTTAATTTATAAGTTAATAAACCTATAAAGTATAGTTTTAACTATACTACTTTACTTATATATATACTTAATTAAAGTAATTAACCGGTAAAGTAGTTTATTTATAAAATCCTTAAAATTAATTACCTTTTTTTCTAATGGATATTAAAAACGATATACTTTAGCCTCTTTAACTTTAATACTATCCCCTTTAAAAATACAGAAGCTTTAAATTATTTTATACGTAATTTATAAACTTATTATTAAAAAACTTATAATATTACTATAATAAGGTACTTAAAAGTTAATAAATAAGTACTATAGTAAATGGTTAATTATAAGCGTACTTAAACTATTTAAAAGTCCTTTAACTTTTTTTAAAGATAAAGGCGTAATATTTAAAACCCCTCTAATATTTAACGGACCGATATTTATAAGCTTTTTATTAATATAATTAAAAAAATAAAAAAGGACTTTTAAATTAAGTTTATTAATAATATTAAAGATAATATAGACTTATATAAAATAATTACTTAATATAAATAACCCCTATATTAACGACCCCCGGCTATAAAACTTTTTAATAAAATAAAGCTATATAACCTTATTAATAAAGTACGGTATATTATTAAAGGCTTATTTAAATGTTTTTCGGTTAATAATAACTTAAACTACGACTTATTAAAAAACTAAACTAAGTTTAAAGTTAACTTACTATTAGTTTATTTATATATTATTAATAAGGAAAAAACCTATTACTATATAGTAATAGTTTAAAATACTTTCTTTAAAGTAAATAAAATTACGGTTTATTTATTAAAGACCGGCTAATATATTATAATAAATATTATTATAAGTTTCTATAATAAATATATAGAAACTTATTACTATCCCGATATTTAAAAAATCGCTAAAGTCGCTTTAATTCTTAAATTTAAAAAGTTAAATTACTTGGTCCCCTTCTTTTATTGGCTAATTGTATTTATCTTTTACTTTAATAAAAAGCTTAAAAGGGTTTATTAAAAAAGGATTATTAATTAAGCTGTAATTATTAAAGTTATTAGCCTATAGTATATAGGCGCTTTTCCGAAATGTTCTATTATAAACCTTACCGCTACCTTTGCTTATAATATTAAACTTACATTTATTAACAAAGGTATAATAACCTTAATAGTTAAAAACGTTAAAAAGGCTTTTAACGCCTTACTTATAAAAAGGCTCTTTAAATGTATACGTAAGTAAAAATAATATATTAGTATTTTATAAATAGTTCGGTTATAATTAATTAAACGTTATATTAAAGCCTATATTAAAAAGGAGCTTATTAAAAAATTAAAAGTCTTTTATAATATACTATAAAGCTCCCTCCTCTTACCTATTATATATATCTTATACTTTACTAAACTTCTTAACTAAAACCTTAAACTCCGCTTTAGCTATATTAATAATATCGCTATCTTTTATATTAATAAAAATAAAAACCTAATAAAAAATACTATTAATATCGTTAAAAACGTTTAAGAAATTATAAAATAAAGCCGATTTAATAAAGTAAACTTTTCCCTCGATAAAACCAATATAATATATTTCTTTAAAAAACATAACCTAATAAATCCCCTAATAATAATCTTCCCTAAATATATTATTAAACCCTTAAAACCCCTAATTATCTAAAAAAGTAAATCGCTTTTTTAAATCGATATTAAGTAGTTTAATATATAATAAAATCGAAAGTTATTATTTCGTAAGTATATTTAAAAGAGAAATATTTATATAATTAAAGTCTTTAATTACCTTTATTTATTAATAAATATAAAGTATAGCTTTCCGGCTTATATACTCCGTAAAGTAATTACTATAATAATAATCCTAATAATTTATTATATAGCCGAATATTAATATATTAATAAATATAGATTAATTTACTATAATACTATAATAAGTATAAGAATCGGTTAATATATAAAAATAGTATAATAAGTTATTACTTCGGTAACTTACACCGTTTTACCGGTATAACGGATTATATTAAATAGAACCTTATACCGAGATGTAAGTATTTCTTTAATTAATATTATATTAGAGGATATTTATTTATACTTTATTTTCTGGCTTTATATAATCGATATTAATTACTTATTAATAAAGTATATAGTATTTAATAAAGTACCGAAAGGTTATTTTATTAGTATTAAATTCTGCTTAAAAATAAAGTTATAAATAATTACGGTAGAATTTCCGAATTTTAATTACTTACTTTTACTTTTTAAATAATATATTTTAAATTATAAAAAAGATTTAATTAAAGGATTAAATAAAGATAAAGCAATTAATAAGTTTTATAAATAATATAAGGGGCTTAAGCTTAAAGACTTAATAGTTTTTTTAAACGGCTTTTAAAAAAAGAATAAATTAGGTTTTAAATATATTATTTTTTAAAGTAAAGAAAATAAATCTATTATTTAAAGATTTAATAAAGTTTACTTTTACGGTATTATTTTTAATATAAAATACTTAAGAATACTCTAAGGCCTTTAATATATTACTTAATTAACTAACCTAACTATTAAAATCTAAATATACTTCGATAATATAAAAGATATTTAATACTTAAAGGATAACGCTTTAAATATTTCGTAACGATATTTCTTTACCTTTTACTAATTTACCGATATATACCTCGCGGAAGTTTAATTATATTAAATACCTAATTATAAAGAAATAAAAAGTAATAAGTTAATTAATAAACTTATAAAATAAAGCTTAAAAGCGTTTATCGACCTTAATAATACCTCTATATTAATAAATATAAAGAAGTAATATAAAGTTAAGTTAAAGGCTTTTACTGAATAATAATAGTATAAACTATTAAAAAACCTTTCCTTTAAATATCGATTTTAATAGTTAAAATATAAGGTTCTATACCCCTCTGAATTTAAAAAACTATCGTAGCCCCTTCTTTACCGTTTTTTTATAATAAAGTATAATTATAGTAACTTTAAATAATATTATAATAAATTCTAATATTTAATCGATATATACTAACGGCAATATTAATATTATAAAGCCGATAAAACGCTTAACTATTTAATATTTTACTTATAAATATTAAAGCTTTATTATTTTTAACCTTAAAAAGACTCTAAAGACCCGATCTTACGTTTATTTACGTTAATTAAAAAATAAAATTACTTACGGTTTTTCCTTAATAACCCTTAATTTTACCGAAAATATATATAAATTACTAAAGTATTTAGCCCGGCCGAAATTAAATTAATTTTTTTAAATATATTATAATTAAATTTAATAAAAAATATTAATTAATAAATATAGCGTTTAATAATAATAACGGGGGAATAAAGAGGTTTAATTTAAATATAAACTATATTTATAGCATTACTATTTAAAACTTACCTTTTTACATAAAAAACTACTTAATATAAAAAACGTTTAAATATTATTATTATTAAAAAAAAAAAAGAAAAGGTTATTATATAAAGCTAAAGGAAATATATTATTAAAATATTAAAAGGAAAGAAATTAAAGGGGTTAAATTATTTATAAAAAATTAATAAAAGTATAAAGGGGATAGAAAATAAAGGATTATAAAGGTATATTTAAAAGGTTTTTATTAATACTATATAGAATTAAAGAAAAATAAATAAAAGTTATAGTATTATAAGATCTTTAGTTTTATTTTCCTATCTAAACTTTATATTTTTTATTTTTATTTACTTTTCTTATATCCTATCTTTCCTTTTAACACTTTTTTCCTACTTTAAACTACGCTAAGGCTTAATTAAAATACCTATAAATACTTAAATACGTCTTTAAATATAAATTATATAAAGGTAACTTTATAATCAAATTAATAAATTAAAGCTTAAAATTAAAGCTAAGTAATTAATAAATAAAGAGATTTTTCTCGCCTTTACCTTTATTACTAACGTAATAACGTAAAGGATTAAAAGGTTTAAATAAAGCGGAGTTAAATAACTTTTATAGAGGTATTTTCTTTATTTATTATAAGTCCGCCTGTACCTATCCTTAGATAGTTGAGTAAAGGCCAGCTGCTACGTAGCGGTCGCCTACGGCGAATAAACGTTTCATACATACACACACACGCACGGTGTCGTTTATCTTGCTGGTGCGGTTTATCCTCTGGCCGGCCATGAGCATCGGGACGATTTGGCTGCTGGCGACGAGGACGGGCTGGGTGGGGAGTGATCCGATCTTGTGGTTTACCATGATGCTGATGCCGGCGGGGCCGTCGGCGCAGAAGCTGATTAGCTTGGTGCAGGTGACGGAGGGGGTGGGGGAGGAGCAGGAGGGGGCGATTGCGAGGTTGTTGACTATTTCGTACATCATGAGCCCGCTGTTGAGTTTGACGGTGGTGGGGAGTTTGAGGGCCTGTCAGGGGGTGTTGGATGGGTGATTTTGGGGGAAGGGGGCATAGACAAGATGTTTATAGACCTGTGGGGGTTATGGAGGGGTGTTTTGGGTGTTTTTCAAGGTTTATTGAAGATTAAATAAGGGCTGTCAACTGTATATTATTGCATATTGAGGATAAGAAATGCCCTATTAATGGTACCCAGAGGCATAATGGCAATAGTGTGAGCTATGTGAAGGATAATGCTAGGCCCCTTGGAGATCCTAGGAGGCATGTTGTAGTCTTGATGACGGCTATCGAGGTTCGGTTCATGTCTGCTCGTAGGAAAACAAGGCGTTGACTTCTAATCATTAGGTAGATACAGAGAGGTAAAAGGAAGGGGGTTGGTGGGAGACATGGGTGGGAAACGGGGGGAGTTAAAAGTGTAAAAGGGGTAATGTGGTGGTGTGGTAGTGTGGTAATGTGAGAATGTGGCAGCGTGGTAGTGTGGTATTGTGCTATTGTCAAAAACGGCTCAAGGGATAGTGGGTTCTTCACTCTCTACTTGTTTACAAATCCACCGTTCCAAGTATGTATACCTACTCAATTTCTCTCCTCGTTTCCATACCTACCTAGGTAGCATTCAACCCCCCCCCCCCAAAAAAAAACCTCCCCCCTCAACCTCTCTACTCCCCCTCAGGAAACTCCCCAACCTCAAACTCCCCCGGCCCGGCATAACTAACATCATTATCAAACGGATTCCTCTCATCGTTCAAGTTCACATAAATATCCTCCTTCGGCACCCGATACGTGCCCCTCACCCCGTCCACCGTGACATTAAACACCGCGTCGTTCCTGTCCGTCTCTGCCCCCCTCGGGTGGTTGAACGTCCAGGCCACCCTGTCGCTGGTGCATCTCCCCAGTCCTTGGTACACATACCCCAGCCAGGTCGCGCCTGAGAAGCCTAGCTCGACTGAGGCCCAGCAGTAGACTGGGTCTGGGCCTGGGAGGGAGGGGGCGGTGAGGTTGAATTCGAAGCTGGGGATGGGGGGTTAGGATTTGGGTTGGTTTGGAAGGGGGGGTGATGAGGGAGATGGGGGGGGGATGGTGGTGGAAAGGGGGGTGGAAAGGGGGATCAAGGGGAAGTGATTGATAGGACATACTGGCAGCCGCTGCTCAAATGCGGCTTGGAGGCGAAGAAACCTGAGATGTGATAGGGGCCGGGGGTGGCGGTGGTTGTGTCGGGGACTGGTGTGCTGCTAGACAGGCCGATGAGGGCAGCAGTGGCGAGGGAGATGATGGACTTCATGGTGATGATGTTTTGGGTGAGAAGTAAAGAACCAAGTAACGAATTCTTAAGGGTGTTTTAATGTGAGTTGTGGATGTGATAAGATGAGGTTAATGTTGCGAGATGGAAACTGAAAGCAGAACCTAAAGGTTGATTTATACATGGCATGTGTTGCAGCAACGTCATATCTCGTTACGGTCGGGTGCTCATGGTATCGTATTCCTAATTGTCGTATTCATCGCGACGGACTAATCCCTCGATTCGTTCGGTCCTATTTGGACGTGGAGAATCACTTTTGATTCGACAGCGCTGAGTGAGCCAGCTTCCAGTCTTGCCATGATCTACCGGCTGTCAGGCAGTGCAGTGTAACACTGAGCCCCATTCTATAGTCTCGTTTGATAATTGGTCGGGTGCCACGTTGAAGGAGCTGGATAAATCCGAGGTGATCGCAGTACGATGTCGCGTTGGCTGGATAGCTGGGCTTATTTCCGGCGTACCCAAAGAGGCAGGACATACCTAGTAAGAACAGAGTTGCGGTGTAGAAACTGTAGCTCACACAAGCCTTCTCCAACAGTCAAACTACAACGCCTCCTCTCACAAGCTCACGCCACAAAGTCAAACATAACATGAAACTAATAAGCATTACTACTAGTAGCTGTTGGCTATATATACAATATTTCTATCCAACAACACCCCAAGCCTCCAAGCTGACAGCTTAGAGCTTGTACGAGGCCTTCTTGCCAGTGTACTTGAGCGAGAAGATACCGCGCTCGATGGAGTTGAGAAGGATGTAGCCAGACTTGAAGTAGGGGTACACGGACCAGGTGCCGAGGAACTCAGTGACACCGTTGACATCATCATCCTCGGGGTGGCAGTCGAAGAAGCCAGTCTCGGTGAACTTGCCGCCGGTAGGGTCGACCTTGACGGAGGAGACATCGACGACGCGGAGACCGGAGCCGTAGTTGGCCTGGTAGGTGAGACCATCAATGACCTATTGGCAGCATGTTAGCGATTTGAAGACTGTCAGACCCAGAAGAGAAACTCACGTATTGGTTGTGGTCGATGGACTTGGCAGGGGACTGGTAGAAACCGGTGTTGACGGGAGCCTCAAGGTTCGCAACGTTGAAGATGTAGGTGGTGGTGCGGCCGTTAGCAGCAGGGCCGACCTTGTTCTGCTCGTCGAGCTCGTCGTCGAGGAGGAGGAAGGTCTGGGCATCATCGATGAGCCAGCCCTGGTGGGAGTAGGCATTGCCCTCGTACGGAGTGCGGGAGATGACGATGGGGGCAGACTTGTTGGTCACGTCCATGACGGTGAGGGTGTCCTCGTTGAAGTTGAAGCAAACCTCGCGGCCCTTGTAGGCGGTGGTGGGGCCCTTGTAGATGACGCACTGGGCATCGTGGACGTAACCGTCCTGGGGAATGCAGCCGGGGGAGACGGGCTTGAGGGGGTTGGAAACATCAACCATGAACATGCCACCGGCGCAGGGGGTGTTGCGGGCGTTGGCGCCGGAGCGGCCACCGACGGCGTAGATCATGTTGGTCTCCTCGTGGGCGACGATGTTGTGGGTGGCACCGACGCCGTCGAAGAGGGTGATGTCGGTCTCCTTGCTGAAGGTCTTGGGCTTGAAGAACCAGGGGTTCCACCAGGGCTTGACCTCGAGGAGCTTGCGGAGGTCGAAGATCTGGATGCCGTGGTTGTTGGCCTCGGCGCCAATGTAGGCATAGTCGCCGATGACCTTGATATCTCTCCACGAGACGATGTCAGTCTGGGTGTCGAGACGGCCAATGTACTCGAGACGGCCGAGGCCAGTGATCTCAACGAAGGCGACACCGTCGGTCTGACCAACGATACCGAACTCGCGCTTGGACTTCTTGTCGGTCCAGCCCCAGACATCGTTGCCGGCCTTGGAGGCGGAGCCGAGATCCTCGTGGGAGAGGAAAGCCTGGAGGTTGACGTTCTTGCACGAGTACTCGCCGGCCTTGCCGTTCTTGCAAGGAACAGTGCTGAAGAGGGCCTTGTAGAGCTTGGAGCCGCCGAAGAGACCGTTGGCGCGAGCCGTCTCCCACTGCTTGATCTTCAGAGCCATGACTTCCTCATGCTTGCTGGCAGCCTCAGCGGAGAGACTGGCCGAGACGGTCGACGCGCCGAGGGCGGCAGCGGCGACAACGGAAGTAACCTTCATGTTGGTGGTTGGAGGTGGTGGTTGGCTTGGGGTTGGATGGGTGAAGGGAAGCGGTGGAAGAAGGAGATCAGAGGAGAGGATGTCCCGAGTCTGACTGACCTCTCTCTTGTCTTGACGGCGAGGGTGAGGGCCGGACGGTATTTATAATTGTCGATCAACGGGACGGGGGAGGCCATGGCCCGTGGGTGCTATTCTTGGCCATGTCAATGTCAGCGTCGCCTTGGAGATTCTTCCCCTCTCCTGTCCATCACGGTCCATCGTCATCCCCAATACTGCAACCCATGCATGCGGGCAGGTGGTGGACGGTAGTGAGGGTAGCAGAGTGGTAGTACAGAGTGTGAGAGTGTGGTAGAGTTGTCGTGAAGGGGATCTTGGCCCGGTTATCGTGCTAATCACGTCAGCCACTGCTCCTCTGGTCAACTGCCAGAAGAGGCAGGTTTCAACGGTTGATCCTTGACTGTTCGGGCCTAGGGTGGTAGGTGCCGACAAGGCTTGGTCTTGTCGTGGATTGGGTTCAGGCGACCATACCCCCCCCCTTGTCACCCGACCACTCAGGGGTAGTGATTAACTAAGCCGACCGCCAAGGTCCTTGGCAATGGTCAGGTCAGTTTTTTTGAAAAAAATTAAAAATTTAATTGTAAAGGTTTTTTTAAGTATTTTTAAAGCGTTTTCGAAGCGCTTTTAAAGCGTTTTAAAACTACTTCGAAGCGGCTTCGAAAACGCTTCGAAAACGCTTTAAAAACGCTTTAAAATATTTTTTAAAATAAAGGTTTTTATAAAAGAAATTATTTAAATTTATTAAAAAAAATATAGAAAATCTTTATAATTTAACTTTAATAATAATAGTATAAAAGAAATTAAAGATTTACTTTAAAAGCGTTTTAAAAACGTTTTAAAAGTATTTTTTAAACGCTTTAAAACTCTTTTCGAAACGCTTTAAAACTATTTTTAAAACGCTTTAAAAGTACTTTTCAAATATTTTTTAATTTTTCTATTATTATCCATTTAAAAATTTAATTATTATAAATAAAGAAACTTTAATTTTATAAAAAGTAATTTAAAGTAATTTAAAAATACTTTAAAAGCGCTTTAAAAGCGTTTCGAAAACGCTTCGAAAACGCTTTAAAAATACTTAAAAATTTATTTTATACTGTAAAAATAAAAATAAAAAGCCGTACAAAATAATAAAAGTAGGTACTGTTTTTAAGTCACGTGATAGCCACCAAGCCTTTGGCGGATGGTTTGGCTGAGTTTTATCCCTGAGTAGTCAGGTGACAGGGGGGGGGGTATAGTCGCCTCACCCACGTCCTCGGTCTTGTCAGCTTCCTTTCCCGACAGGTGGGCTCCACAGATCCAGGCACCAGGTGCTGAGGATTTGTGGGGGAGGCGTCCTCTCGCGCCTTGTCATTGCTTGGAGGGCCGTTGGAGGTTCCCTTCCCGGTCAAGTACGGTGGAGCTGGCCAAGAGTGTCACAACGCGAAAGGGAATGGTGGTTTTTTTAACTTAAATTTCAGTATTATTAATTAATACTCCTCTTAAGATTTTCCTGGCTTACTAGCCGTTTAATTTAACTGCCTTTACTCTATATGTAATATACCTTATTTATTTTATAATCTACCGTTACTTAAACTTTTAGCGTCTTCGCCGAACTATTAATTCTTTATAAATCTTAATACTATACTATAACACTATATATTATATATAATAAAGGAAATTAAGGAAATAATTTAATACTTTTATTAATTTATCTTTTTTTTATAACGGTCTTTATTCTCTTTAATTAATCTCTTAGCCTTTACCTTCTTTTATTATTACTTAATTATACCCCTTACTAACTATTAGGATTTTTATTATCTTTATAATTCCTTCCTTTATTTTCTTAATAAATTTTTACTATTTATTTAACTTTGTAATAACCTTACTAAATTATCCCTTTAATTCCTTATTCTCCCGGTAAAAGGTTTTTATTTCCTATTTAAACGCTATAATCTTACTATCGGTACCTTCGGTTTTTATAAGTTTAATATTAAACTTATTAAATTATTATTAAAAAAGTATTATTAATATAAATACTATCGTTATTATATTTATATATACTCTATTAAAGTAATTTACTACCGTTTAATTATACGCAATAAAGATTTCGCTAAAGATTTTTTATTTAATGGTAAATATATTAATATTTATAAAGTAAATTAACGTATAAAGTTTAATAGTAAATATAATAAAATTAAGGAAAACTTTCGAAATAATTTTTTTATTTAATATAGTAAATATTATAAATAAGTTATCTTTATCGTTACTATCTTTAATTTTAATAATTTTAACGAGGCTTTATTAGTTTATTAACATTAAACGTTTATTATTTTTATTTAAATTCTTACCTTAATTTATTAAAAGTAATATTTTAAAGTTAATAAAAAGTAAAGGCTTTATATTTAATATAAAAGCTAGTTTAATTATTTTTTTTTTTTTAAACTTTATTATATTAATTATTTCTTAAATAACTAATTTTCCGTTAATTTATTTCTAAATATACTTATTAATATTATTATTATTTTTATTAAGGTTAATATTAATATTATATATATAGTTAATTATTACATTATTAACTAGTTGTGAGGGCAACGTCGCACGCAAGGCAAAGGCTCGAGCAAGTGTGGGCTGATTCATAGGATTTTAATCTAAAGAATAAAAGAAGTAAAAAATTGCAGCCCTATAGCGCACACAGCTAAAATAACCACCACCAAAAAGTAACCCCCACTTGCCATATTAAGTAGGCGGTGGGGCGTGGCAGTATAGAACTAACTAGCGCCATAACATTACCTCCCTTAACGAGAAAGTTTCGACCGCGAAACTTAATAAAAAGAAAAAACTTTACTCTATTAACGGTTCGAACTTATACCGTTTTCCACGGTCTCTACGTTATTTACTTTCTAAATAAAGGGTGATTATCCTTAAGGTAGCTAACTACAATAGTTTCGGAGGGCACTAATCTCCTAACCGTTACGTCATACTACCTATAAATCGCATTAGCAATACCTTCCGAATTCCTACTTATTACTTATTTTTTTACCCCTTTTTTTACCGTAACCTCCGTAAATTCGGCTTTCTCTCTATAAATACGTCGTCTATTTCGTAATCCTTATCTAACCTATCTTCTAGTATCGCCCTTTCCTATATATTTAACCTTAACGGTGGATCCGCCTTCTCTAAATACTAATCGTAATACTCTCTTAGCTTTACCGTAACGTTTTTAAACTTACCAGCGTTATACTACGTTAAATCTAAGTCCTAACCCCTCTATTATACTTAATACTAAAGCCTATTATAATACTCTCGCGAAATTAATACTCTATTAACCTCCTATTCCTCTTCGCCTCTTACTTCCTTAGGCCCTAGATTTTTATTCTCCTAACTAAATATCAGGTTATTTAGGTATCTACGTAAACGATCCGCATAAAATACACAAGTAGCCCGCTAACTATTAGGGAACTTTAATTAATATAAATATCTTACTATCTTCTTAATTTTATAATACTAATATATAAGTAAGTAATTTAACTTATTACTAAGTCTATCGGTAAACTAAGCCTTCTTAATAATATAAACGCGGTCCCCCGGCTTAAAATTAAGCTTCCGACGGTACTTATTTACTTATTAAGCCTATCTTTTTTAGGCCTTTATAATACTCTCTCGTACCAAGTTAATATATACCTTTAAACGCAGGAAATATTTCTAAGCGTCTTCCTTATTTAACCTTTTACGCGCGGTTATTTCCTTTATTAAATTAGTCTTCTATAACTAGTCCTAATAGACCAATATAGAGAAGCCTATAATAACCTCGTAAGGCTTTAGCCCAATACTATCTTACGGCATAGAGTTCTATATTATATTTATAGTAAGTAAAGCCGTCGACTAATTATCTTAATTATAATTAATAAATAGTTATAGTCGTTAATCGAGATACTAGTTTATAATTTTAGCTTAACCGGCGGTCTATAAATACCTAAAGCTCGATAGTTTCTACTTTACACCGGTAATCTTCGATATTTTATCTATAAAGTCAGTAACGAATTATAATCTTCGGTCGTTAGTAATCTCTAATAGTAAGCCGAAAATCCAGAAAGGTCCTTTATAATAGAATTTAATTACGTCCTTTACGGTAGCGTTATTAGTATAAAGTACGGTCTATATAATTTTACTTAACCTATTAATTATTATTAAGACGTTATTATAGTTCCTTTTATCCTACGGTATACTTTTAAAATCGACTATTAAGTTCTACTATACCCGTTTAAGCGGTAAGATTAGGTATAGTAAGTCCGGCGTTTTATTTTTAGGTTTCTTCGACAGCCTATAATTATAATTGGCTATATATTTATCGTAATTGGTTATTAAACCTAACTATTAATAATATTAATTAATTATTTTTCTTATTTTATTACGACTAGGGTATATCGATAGTAATCGACTATAGACTTTTTAAATAACGAACGTTCGGAGGTTATTAGTTTCGGGGACGACGAAGCGGCTATTATATAATAGTAACCGGTTTTATATTATAAATAGGGAATTTAATTTATCGTCGTTACCCCCCCTAGCCTTTACGTATTAAATAGAAAGGCTTTTATTATTTTTATTAACTTTTAATAGTCGGTTAATAAATACTATATTAGAGTTATTTAGGGCGGGGACGTCTTTATTTAACGCTATAAGGTTAATTAGTTCCTTTACGTAAAGGTCGATAAGGTAAATATCAGTAAGTTCTTCGGTATTAACTTTCCGGAATATCCTTATCGTTTATTTAATATTTTTTTGCTTTTTCTAAGTTTTTATATCTTCCGACTTTCTCAATAGGGCATCGGCTATAGCGTTTTTAATACCAGGGTAATATATAATAATAAAGTTATATTAAAATATTATAGTGGCCTATCCGGCCTATCGTATATTAAAGAGTTACTTAATATTAAAATACTTTAATGCTTAGTGGTTTATAATAATAGTAAATAGTTACTCCTATAGGCCTATTAGTTTTAATCTTTAATTCTCTAATATATAGATAACCGTTAGTAGCTCTTTATTATATATCGGATAATTATATTCAGCTTTTTTTATAGTTTCGGAGAAGAAAGTTACCAGGTGCTACTATTTATCGGTAGGGTATAGTTATAAAAGTACCCTTACTACTACTTTATTAAAAGAATTTATTTTAACTTACGTCGGTAAAAAGTAATTAAAGTAACGTAATACCGGTATATTTAATAATTACTGTTTTAAAGTCTTGAATGTTTTTTATTATATAGTGCCTTATATTTAAGGCTGGTTTTTTCTTATAAGTAAAGTAAGGTGTTTAGTTACTTTGCTATATTTAAATATAAATTTACGGTAGAAGTTATAGAAATTAAAAAAGGTTTATATTCCTTTTACCGATGTAGGTATTTATTAATCGAATATTACAGTTACTTTTTTAGGGTTTATTATTATACCGTTAATCTTGATAATAAAGCTTAGGAACTTAGTACTTTTAATGTGGAATTTATACTTTTTAATATCGGTTTAAAGGTTTATATCCTGTAATTTTTTTAGTACTTTCTTTACGTATACCTTATATTTTACCTTTAACTTAGAGTAAATAATAATATCGTTAATATATACGGAATAGAATTAATTAAGGTAATCGATAAACGTTTCGTTAATATATCTCTAAAACGTTACTAGCTTATTGGTTAATTTAAAAGGAAGGACCTTATATTTATAGGAGCTATATTAAGTACGGAATATCGTTAAGTCTTTATTTTCCGGTACTATATATATATAGTTAAACGTTAACCGGATATTTATCTTTGTAAATATTTTTACTTTTAATAGCCGGTTAATAGTTTTAT
Source organism: Cercophora samala (assembly GCA_030512305.1). NCBI lineage: Eukaryota > Fungi > Ascomycota > Sordariomycetes > Sordariales > Lasiosphaeriaceae > Cercophora > Cercophora samala. The sequence continues at coordinate 152,583 of JAULSY010000033.1, read as the reverse complement.
CGATTAGCGGTAAAGGATATCGATCCTTTTTTATAAAAGCGTTAAGCTTGCGATAGTCGATATAAAGCCGTAACGTACCGTTTGCCTTTCTTACGAATAATATAGAGGCTGCTTAAGGGGCGTTATTAGGTATAATCTATTCTTTTTATAGTTATTTAATAATATATTTTTAATATTTCTTTAGCTTTTTAAAGGATATTTTATATAGAGGATAAATATTTAATTCGGAGGTAGAACGATTTACTTTTAGTTTAATTTTATAATCGCGACTTAATTAATAAGGTGCGATTTCGTTAGATTTCTTTTTATTAAATATATTATAATAGTCTTTATATATTGCCGGAATATATTTAGTTACAGCTTTTTTAAAAGATTCTTTATTTTTTAATAACGCTTCCTCCGTTACCCTTTTATTTTAAATATATATATTAATCTTTACTAGGTCCGTAAAGAACGTTTCGGAACCGGTAGCTTAAGTAATAAGTATAAACAGGACTACATTTAACGTTATAATATTTAATTAAAAGGACGCCGGCTTAGTCTTTCGAGGTTCCGGAGGCCCTCTATTAAAATGTATTACGTAAAGTTTATAATATATATATATTACGGGGCGTTTTTGGGTATTTAATCGTCCTAGGTTAGTAGGGAGGTTTCGATTTAGACTTGCTAACGTAATGTAACGATGCGGTATTAAGGGCTCTGCCTCTTTTTATCGATTAGTTAATAGCCTATCGACCTTCTCCTATATTTTTAATTCTTTAATCCGGTTTTGGATCTCCTGTAGGGGGCCCTTTCTTAGGGCGCTAGGTTCTTCCGGGAAAAGAAGAGTACGATCTTTAGCGTTGACTTATACGTTATAGCGAAATAACCATTTCCTTTTAATTATTATATCTTAGGGTATATCGATGACTAGTATTTAATCTGCCGGGAATATTTATCTGGCGATTCTTAATACTTCCTTTATTATTAAGTTAATACTTTACAAATTTTTTTTATTATACTTACTAATAGGGACTAGTTTAAAGTCGTTCCGTTACTTTAGGCTTAACTTTTTCCTTAAGTATTTTATAAACTTTATATTTATAAACGTATTACTATTCGTTCTTATATTAATTAATACTTATATAGTAATTTTAGTACTATTATTTTCTATAAAATACTTATAAAGGAAGGACTCTTTACTTATATAGTTAAATATAGGGAATCCCTTTTATTCCGCGATTATTACGATAGTTTACCGTATTAATATTGTTAATACTTCCTTTAAGAGGGAGACTTTTTTACTTAGGGTTAGTTATTTTTCGACTATTTATTTCCGGACTTTTCGTTAACCTGACTTTTATTAGAGGTGGCCTTAATTTAAATATAACGATCGATAATAGCCTAAATACAGGCCTCCCTCTCTTTTTTTTTTTCCTTTTTACAGGGGTACTTATTGGTTATATAGCCTTGCTTACGGTATATAAAGTAGCGACTTTTAACGATAAATTTACGGAGCTCTTTTAGTAAAGTACGGCTTAGGAGTTTAAAGGTACCGGTAGAGGATAAAGTATTATTAATAATAATAGTTTTGTCTAAGCTATAACCCTTTTTCCGGCTACGACGATTACTACTTTTATTACTAGAATTAAAGGAGGTGGATATATTTTCCTTATCTTTAGCTCTTTATTCTTTAATTTTATAGGTATTATTAAGGTTATAAGTTATTTCGGTATAATATAGAATATAGTCGTTAAAGTTAATAGCGGGGTTTATATAGATATAGTTGGTACTTATTTAAAGAGAGGCCAATAGTCTCTCTTTAAACTTATACTTTTATTTTAATTTAAGCTTGCGGATTTTACTGGCGAGGCGGACGAAATTATTCTTAAATATAGCGAAGCTATCGTTAAGCTTGTAGGTAAGTTTTTGGAATTCCTTTTTAGCGTCTTCGACGCGGTTGGGGTCGTTATACTTATTATATAGGTAAATTATAAGGGCCTTATAAGTAATAAGGCGGTCAGGATAGTCTTTATAGAGGTAAGGCTTTAGTATATTGGCCGTATTACCTGTAAGACGGCTCTATATATAGATATATTTAATACGATTATTACTAAAGTAATCGGCGTTAACCTCTATTTTATTTTTTATTTACCGGTATTATATATAGAACTTAATAATATTATTTAACTTCCTAGCGTATTATAAAGGCGGGGGGTTAACTTTAGTACTTTTATTATAAGTAGTGGTAAAAAGGGTTTCGGAAGAAGCGGGAGTATTACTATAGCTTGACATTACTATTTCGGCTATAATACGCTAGAGCTAGGTAATATTTTCTTTACGCTTAGTAATTTACTATTGGAGATTTGTTACTTCGGCGGTAGTTATTATAGGTCGAGTAGTAACGGCTATTTAAGCTTTATTAAAGTTAGCCTATACTTTAATTAGTTAAACCTTTAAACAGACCTTATTACTTTTAAATTAAATAATCTCGGCATTTGCTTTACGGAAACTCTCTGTAGTTTAAGCGAGGTTAATTTTAAGGTCGGAGAAGGCAATAGCGGCCTTAGCGGTATTTTCCTTGTTAAGGGTAGGCTTTATTATTACTAGTTTATTTTAGGACTGAATAACTTAATATAACGTTTCGGCTTAAGTGTTAATAGTATATTAATTTTAGTTAAGCTTTATAACAATAGTATAGAGTTTATAGGTTTACTGCTTTAAGGTAATAATTATTAGGGCGCGAATCTTTATTTTGCGGAAAAGGGCCTCGGAAGCTATTTCGAATATTTTCTTAAAGGTAGGGAAGTCGACGATTTCCTTCGTGGTAAGGGCCTGATTCTTAGCGTTAAGGATATGGAAAGGGAAATCCAGGCCCTTAATAGTAATACGGCAATTATAATAGTCGGCTATATCTTAGGTCTTTTTTATTAAGTCGCTACAGAGGTCTATACGGTTCGGGATTAAGGAACGTTTGATAAGAAGTTAGTTAGTAATATCCTTATAGAATAAGTCGAGGATTTCGTCGGTGAAGTTAGGTTAGTTTACCTGGCTTAGGTCGATACTATTGTCGTTAACGGCTTTGGTATTATTATTATCGTTATAAATAATAGTTATACAGACGTTACTTTAACGGAAGGTCGTAAGCTTCTTAGTTTAAGTATAGAGTAGGGAGTCGTAACCGATCTTATCTTTTTTCGGTAGGTTTTGTTCAAATAGGATAATATCGAATTTAGCCTGTTTATACGTTATTTCGGCGCGTTTATTTGCTTCGGCTAGATTAATCGGTATAGTAATAGCGTTCTCGTTTAAGGTTTCTATTTTTAGCTCGTTACGTAATTAGCGATTTAATCGGGATATAGTATTGCGGGTCGCTTAACTATAGTTTATGCTAACTTTATCTTTTCTAATATTAATTTAAGTAGAATTTTACGTTTTTTAAAATAGGTAGGGCGAGATTAAAATAATATGAGGGTAACGTCGTATGTAAGGCAAAGGCTCAAATAAATGTAGGCTAATTTATAGGATTTTAATCTAAAGAATAAAAGAAGTAAAAGATTATAGCCCTATGGCGTATATAGCCAAAATAACTACTACTAGAGAGCAACCCTCACTTGCCATATTAGGTAGGCGGTAGGGCGTGGTAGTATGGAACCAGCCAGCGCCGTGACACTAGTATATTTATATATAAGCTTCTCTATATATCGTCCTTAAATAAGTTAATATTTTTTTAAAAATTAAATATAACGTTACGTCCGATATACTACGCGATATAACCTTAAATAAAGTAAGCGATAATATTATCGGGGTAATTATTAATATATTTTTTATTACCTTTTTTACTATCCTTTTTATTATTTTTAATATATTTATTATAAAAGAGGAATATAATAAATTATATTTTAAACGGCAATTAAAGTATTTTCTTTTTATTATTTTAAACTTTATTTTAATATTTATTAAATATATTATTTTTATTTACATTATTAACGTTATTTAAAAAGCTTTAAAATTAACCGCGAATTACTTAATATTAAATTATACCGCTTTTTATTATAATAGAAAGGTTAATAACTATTAATTATATTATAAACGCTAAATTAACGTTAATAAACCGGTCTACTTTAAACTTTATAATATAATTTATAATTAAATCGATTTAAGGTTTTAATTAAAACTTCCTACTATTAGCGGCTTTTATAGTATTTACTTATTTTATTATTTCTTTATAATATTTAAATTCGGTTTATTTATTTATAATATATAAAATATAATTAACGAAATCCTATTAAATTACTTTATTTATAAACGTTTAAGGTTTATTAATTATAATTATAGGTTTAATTAAAGGTAAGCGATTTAAAAAGAGCTAATTAATAATTAAAAGAAAAAAAATTTTTTAAAGAAAGGGTTTAAATAAATAAATAAATAAGTAAATAATAGTTTATAACTATAGGCTATTATTTATTATTATTATTAATAATAATAAGTTCTTTTTAATTTATAATTTTAATTATATTTAATTTTAAGGAAAGTAAGTATTAATTTAAATATTACTTCCTTACTAAAGCTTCCAATATACTATAGCCGCGACTTTAATAACTTTTCTATACCTTAATTACTTATAAGGCCTTTACCGCTACCTTTAACTTTATTATTTATTTTTTAAATTCCGCCCTAAAATCTTTAAACTTTATTAAATATAATATCCTTTAAGCGCCTTTCTTTTTATTAACGATCTATACTATTTTTTAATTTTTTAATTTAATTAATTAAATACTTAATAACTCTTTATTAAATAGGTTAAACTTATATAGTTTAAAGTAATCGACGCTTACTATATTATAAATATATTAAAACGGTAATAATTAAAGGTAATATATTAATCTTTTAACTTACTTAATTACTTTTAACAACCTAACGTATTACCGTCCGAATTTCTTATTTAAATTATCCGGCACGGTATATCCTTTATATAGCTTTAATAGTACTTTATCGCTTACGTTAAAAAACCTCGGCTTATACTATTTATTATAATAAAGCTTTATTAATATTATAACGATAATTATTACGTTATAGGCCTTAATTTTAATTAACGGTAAATTAATATTTTTAATAAATTACTTTTTTATAATTATATTTACAATAATTATTAATATAAACTTTTTTATAATTTCGTTAAAGTTTACTTTAATTATTACCGACTTAATATTATTATATTTAAATTAAAGGCACGGTAAACTTTTTAATTAGTTTTCTATATTAACCAATATTTAAATATAATACTATAACGTTAATAAGATTATTTAAATTAAACGTTTTATTTACTTATCGGTCTATAAGTAATATACTATATTATAAAGTAATTTAATACTAAAGTATTTCTATATTACTTTTTATAATATATTTATAAACTTTAGGTTTCTATTTAATATAACGATTTTCGGAAGTCCTTAATTTATTATAAATAATCGGTTTACTATTACCTTTACTTATTATAATACTATTTAATCCTTTACGCTTAAAATAAGTTATATTTCCTTAAATAGTTTATCTATTAATACTATATAAGTATTTAAGCCACTTTTTATACAAGGTAACGTTAGAATAAAGTCAATTGTAATAATATAATAAGGGTATTTAATACTAATAATAAGTTATAAACTACTATAAAGCTTATATTACCGCTTATTATTTATTAAATACTTAAGGTATACCTCGATAAACACGCAGATAAACTTAATAAGTTATTTAATATAAAAGTTTATAAGTCTAATATATAGTCCGTCGTATCTTCAATAATTACCGTCGTAAATAGTCTCCAATATATTTACAATATATATACATAAAATATATAGCCGTAGGACTTAACCTCCTATTTTCTATAGTAAGCCGCGGTATAGCTTAAAAGGGAGGTCAGCCTGGTTATCTCCCTATATACCGTTGGCCTATATAACGTCCAGTATTTTCCGGAAGGCCGGGTCTTAACTTATACAGGGTGTTGTGCAAGGCGTAATACATGTATAGCTTTATACACGGTGTATGCTAAATAGTTACCTAGCTAGTAGGGTAAGGCGGCTTGGTTAGTTATCTGGCTAGTAGGGTAAGGCAGTTTGGCTAGTCGTTTGGCCCGGTTAAAGACGATATTACTTATAGTAAGCGAGGAAGTGTATACGTATAATAGTTAAACTATAAGAAAAGTAATAATAAGATAGTCGATAGTTCGGTTCGCGCTATAGGCAATAAATTATCATAACGCGAAAGGGAATGGTGGTTTCTTTGACCTAAATTTCAGTATTATTAGTTAATGCTCCTCCCAAGATTTTCCTGGCTTACTGGCTATTTGATCTAGCTGCCTTTGCTCTGTACGTGATGTACCCCACTTATCTCATAAAGAGCCTTCTCCGGGGGTTGGTGCGGCGTAGCGGCAGGCTCGGCATTGCTCGGCGCCTTATTCCAGGCTTCTAATAGTGGGGGAGATATCGATATTCAGACGGACGCTTATTTCCAGAAGATGAGGAGCCATGCAGCTTCCATGCTCCAACTTTCTCCAAGACTGTCCAAGACCTTGTGCGTCTCTCCAACTTCCATCTTTCGTTAACTCCTGCTGCTCGTGTGAGCACATGCATGCCGCTTGCCACCCGACATTCGGCCAACCAAACTACGGCTTCCCGGCCCAAAACTTCGAGACGAATTCCTCCACCCCTGTAAACCTGTAGTCGGGGAAGATGCGGTTCCACTCATCCGATACCACCATATCACCATCCACCAGCGCAAGCAGGAAACCCGAAAACGCCGCCTTGGAGAAGGCCGCCCGCGTCTCCTCGTCCAGGTCCTTGATGGATGGGTGCTCGAGCGGCTTGACCCATGAGCCGTTCCATTCACCTCTTCTCAAGCTGTCCACATCCAGCAGCTCGACGTCGAACTTTTTGCCTGTGTTATCAGATTAATTAAATTAGGTACTGCTGAAATAGGTACACAGAAGCACAGCATGCTGATCCCTTGGCTCCCATGTGAGATAGCCAAGACGTAGGATGCCAAAGGATTCAGGAATTGGGGTCGGGTCACACAAACCTCTTATCTTCTCCCCAATCGCTAGCTCCTCGGCGAGCGAAAGCGTCTGGCCGGCAATGCCTCCAACCTTTGGCCACTCGCCTTCGTATTCGATTGCCTTTGCGACAATGTTGGCGACATCCCGGATCGTGGTCGCCGTCAAGCGGGGTTCGAGACTTCCGGGAGCGAGCATCCTGTGGTTTGCAAAGTCAATGGGGAGAAAGTCATTCGTCTTGAGATGCTTGTTGATGTTCTCGTTGGCGTGGTAGTCGGTGAAGATGCCGGGTTGGAAGAGGCAGTACTCGATCACTTTGCCGTTCTTGTTCTTTTCCTCGAGATAGTCGCGAATCACGACCTTGCTGGCGCTCCACAAAAGATGGGTGTAGCGAGAACTAGCTGTGTCAGTACTCATGTTTTTTCGGTCTTGGTCTGCGAGAAATAACCTACATAAACCACTCGCTCGGAGCGAAGCGCTTGACCCCGGCGGTGATGGCGGCGTCGATGAGGGTCTTCTGAGCAGTGCCCTCGGGGTCGTTCTGAACGACTACAAACGAGAGAACAGTATGGACGCCCTGGAGGATCTTGGCCAGCTCATCTTGGTTGTGAAAGTCAACCTTGAGGGGTGTGGTGCCTTTGACTACTTCTTCGGGGGCAAGCTCCTATTTCAAGTCAGGCCTTCCGTGGACTGAGACTAACCGCAGCTGCTTTGACCTACTCTACGTGCGAGAGTAATAATCTCGTGTTTGCCGGTAGCGACGAGTACTTCGATAATTTCACGGGCGACCTCTGTATGAATGCGTGGTTAGAGATGTGCCAGCTTCTAGAAACCATTGCACTTACGTCCTGGCGCGGCAACGGCAATCTTGACCATGTTTGCGGTTGTATGAATAGAATAGCACTGCAGTGGAAGGGATGGTGAGATGGCTGTTGGGTTTGACTGTATTAATTTCCTTCAGATTGGGTACACATTGGCGTATTTATCCTTCAAGCATGCTCCTCCTATCTTGGTCATCCGGAGTCATAAGATGCAAGTCGCAACTCGGTGGGTGTCGTCGGCGTCATAGTTGTGCCGGCATAAGGTATGTCGTGCTTGCTTGCCAATACTGTCGCATCTCTGGATACGCCTATATGCATAGCTCTGATACGCCAGTCCGAGAGTGTGGTTGCCCAAGAGTCCGAGCATGGAGAGATAAGCAATCCTGACGCCACGGCAATCCACGGAGATCCACGGTGCTTGGGGCGAGCATCATCCGGTCCCGGTACGGCGGTAGCTGGTGTCGTGGTATCTCCGTGCCGTGTTGCAGAATCTTGGCAAGAAGAATGGCACCGAATGGCACCTCAGTCTTTGCTGAAGGTAAGTGGACGCACAGGTTGCATGCAGGTGGTGGGTCGACTTGTGAATTGTCGTAGGATCTGCGCTCACTATAACTCAACTTCCTTTGTAGCTGGGACCTCACACTGCCACCACCACCGCCAACACCACCCCCGAAACCCCAGCTCGCCATTTCACACTCCCCGAATCACCATCCTCTCTCCCCGCTGCGTCACCCCCAGGAGCGTCATCTTCCTTCAAGTTACCCGGCTCGCCCCCCTCCGTACTTCTCGTTCACGTTTAAACTACCATCACCACCGCCAGCAATGCTCCGAACATTCCAACCGCCCCCTTCACAGCCCCTGAATCAACGACTTCATCTTTGGCAGACGAAGACTCCTCCTCAACAGACGCAGACGCCTCCTCAGTAGACGCTGGCTGAGCTGCACTGATGGTTGTCGGACGGGCCTGCAGGTTCTGCGACCACGACTCCCAATCCAAAACCTCCTCCTCGGCAGATGAAGGCTGAGCCGCACCGGTCACTACCGGCGTGCCCTGCAGGCTCTCCGAGCTCCACTCCGTCACAGTTGCCGACGAAGTGACAGTCGAATCCACCTCCTCCTCCTCGCCCGCCGTTGAGATTTCCACCGTGGCAACCTCAGATGTGGCAGCATCAGACGTGGTAGCCTCAACCGCGGTAATCTCAACCGTCGCAATCCCACTCGTAGAAACCACCATCATCGTTGTCGTCGCGGAAGTAAAATCCACCCCCGTCACAGAAACCACCGGCAGAGGCAACATCCCCGGACACCCGCACTGCTCAAGCCCCAACCGCTCCCTCTCTGGAAAATCAAACCCCTCCAGCTGAGCAGCGCAATACTCCCCCCTCCTCTCGCACTCATATCTCGCCACCGACCCGGCATACAACCGCAAATTAGGCCAGCTCCCGTCTTGGCACTGGCACTTGTAGCAGTAGGTGATTCTCTTGTCGGGATCATCCTGACCCTCGTTTTCCGTGACACAGACGTTCTGGCCTGGTAGGGTGCCGCCAAAGGGGGCGCAGACTGCTTCGCAGGCTTGGATTTGGCTCGGGCAGAGGGTGTTGCCTGGAGTAATGCGTTAGTAAAGGTAGTCAGGTTACCTAGGGACAGAGAGGGATAGAGAACAAACCGTAATACGCCACGCCGTCATCGGTAATTCGTGCAAGAGGCGTTGAGCACCGATATCCTTGCTTTGTGGCTTCCCATTCCCAATCGCAGAGAACCCCTGATGTTCCAAGCCCAATCGCCAGGAGGCACGAGACAGAGTTGGAATGCATGTTGACAGAAGCAAAGCAGTGAAGGAGTTGGATAGATTAGGATTATCGTTTGCGGGAAAGGATTTTATATATCGACTCTTCAATGGAGTCCTCCAACCACTAGTAGCCAGTGGATGCCATCGCAATAAACTCCACCATTGCCGCCAAAAGATGGAGTTGTCCCCGTACACAAAACCATCGTCTCCACAAGGGGAGCTTTTGATCTAGATCCCGTCATCACGATACGCGAGTCGACAAACACACCCAAGCATCCATTATGGACTGCCTCAAACAACCATCACCACCGCCATCACCGCCCCCAACACCCCAGCCGCCCCCCTCCCAGCCCCCGAATCCGTCTCCTCAGGCAAAGAAGCCCCATCCGACCTCGTCGCCGTGGTGGTGGTCGTCCTCTGCAAACCCCCCACCCCAGCCGCCGAAGTAGACGTGCCCTCCTCCTCTTCATAAAACCCCACCACCCCAGTCGTCCGAACAGCCACCCCCGTCGTCGTGTACGTCGTCAAAGCCGGCGCGTCCACCGGCAGAATCTCATACGGACACACGCAGTCCATCCCGCGAACCTTCTCCCCCGCAAGCTCGTACTGCCTCTTCCTCTCCCGGCAGTCCTCCGCCTCCCTCTCGCAGGCGAACCGCCAGATGGTGCCTTCGTAGTGGACGTCAAAGTTGGGCACGTCCCCCTCCCAGCAGTGGCACTTGTAGCAGTAGTTGATGTACAAGTCCGGGTCGTCCTCGCCGTCGTGGTCGTTTTGGCAGTCGTTCTCGTTGGGGATGGCGCCGCCGAGGGAGCTGCAGAGGGCGGCGCAGGTTTTGATTTGTAGGGGGCAGAGGGTTTTTCCTAGGGGAGATGGTTAAACATACTGGGTTTGTTGATTTGAAATTGGGGTTGATGAGTGAAGACAAACCGTAGTACGCAGGGGCATTGGCGTCTCCCTTTACCCGGGTGAGAGGCGCCATGCAGCCGTATCCTCTCAGTCGCATTTGTTTCTCCCACTCGACATTTTCTGGGTATGGAAGGAGAGCCATTGTCCCGGACGCGAGGGCCAAGAGGGAGGTCACATGGCTGAGAAACATCTTGACGAGAAAGTAAAAGAGGTATGGTTCCAATGGAAACGAAAGAAAAAAGAAGTCTGAAATTAAAATCGGGAAAGGTGACCATGAGCTCCCTCACTCTTGAATGGTGCTCGTCCGGCCGGCGACCGCTAGCTAGGGGATGCCAATGCTACACCAGACCCCACTGTATCGCCCAAGAAAAGTGAGCGCTACTCCAAAAAAGGGTCTGCTTGGGATAGGTTCTCCACCAACAGGACTTGTGCGTGGGGCATCATCACGATGCGTGATACCAAGTTGACCGGATGTCACGTCATCACCCGCCGTCTCGATCCAGATGACCCTCTCGCGCAGCTGGAGCTCTCCTCAGAGAGCCATCGCCACCGCCAAAACAGCCGCCATCACACCAGCCGCCTGCTTCAGCGCACCGGAGTCTACTTGGACAACTTCGACCCAGTCTGGCGGCTGGATAACGCCCGATTCGCTTGTAGGCTGGACAGCTGGTGGTCCCATTGCGATACTTGTTGTACGAGTTTCAGGGCCCCAGCCCTCAGGTTCAAGGCCATTCCACAAATCGCTCCCATCCTCCGTCACCACCGGGGCTCTCGTCGTGGTCGTTGACGATGTCGACTCACGGGAGACTCCCGGAGTCGCGGTAGCAAAAGACAGCGAAGTGATCGGGTTCAACGGTGCGCCAGAAGCGACCGCGACGTACTGTCCCTCTGGGCACACCTTGCACTTCCCCTCGGGAGGGGATTGCGCGTATTGATTGTAGGCGTAGTAGCAGTTCTGTTCCTCCCGCTCGCAAACGTTGCGTTCGACCGAACCATAATAAGCCGTCAGATCAGGCGTGGTGGTCTTGTTGTCCATGCATCTGCAGATGAAGCAGTAGGTGATGCTCTGGAACGGACTATCGCTGCCCTCGTTGTTGGAGAAGCACGCGTTTTCCCACCTCACCGTGCCGCCCCTGGTGCTGCAATAGGCCTGACAGGTCGAGACCTGGTTGGGGCAGACGTTGTTTCCTGGCAGGTGACTTGTCAGCCTACAATATCTCACCAAGTGATTGGGAGAAAGGGATACCTACCGAAGCTTCCACTTCTGCCAGGTTGAGATCGCGTAGGAGGTGTTAGGCATGTCCATCCTTTGTTGATGTAGAAATCCCAGTCAATAAATTCACTCAATTCTGGCGGTGGAGTGCTGGTCGAGGACACTCCAGTGATCCCGTAGACGACGGCCACCAGGCCGGCGACAGATGTGAATAGCATCTTGAAATGGCGGTGCTGAGACGAAAAGACCCTCAAACGAACTTCACGTGCCGAAAAGGGGGGCTTAAAGAAGAGGGCGTCAAGGCGCCAAGATAAACATTTCTGCGATAACAATTGTGATGGGATGATTCGACAGCCAGCAGAAGCTATCGAATTCAGATCTCCACCCTGACAGCCCAAAGAATGGATCTCTGGCGCGCAGCAGGGACCTTGTGCGCGGGACGTCAGGGGCTAGCCTCGTGGAGCGACGAATCATCGTGATGCAGCGGTCGAGCCTCAAACTTGGCGTTGGTACGGCGTGGTATTCCCGCGAGGTGGACCGAGATGCCGAAATTGCAGCCACTGCGGGCTGGAGGAATCTGTTGAGATGGTTACGACAACGAGGTGTTAAATCAACACCTGAGAAGGCATCTGATGGCACATGTATTGAGCGAGTGAGCCGGAATACTCGACGAGAGGGTTCGGACCTGGGTCGTCCTGCAGTATGCCTGACAAGTGCGAACCTGCTCAAGACATTTGGTATTTCCTGCGGAACAAAGTGTGAGCAGGTATCCATCTCGATATGTGGTCAAACTGTATCAGACAGACCAAATACGAGGTTGCCTCGACCGGGCCTTGTGACGATGGGCGGTTGCAAACAGTACCATCCATCGGCCATGTAGTCCAAATACTACGTGATGACTTCATTTGAAGAGTTTTCCGGGGTAGGGGAAGCCAAAGAGGTTGGTCCTGTCAAGGCGGACATGACATCCAAGAGGCGCAGTATTGCAGAGTTGGAGAGCATGTTGGGCGCTGGTGGGAACATTGAAAAGGACATGATTGTGGTTGAAGGAGCAAGACGACGGGAGGTCAACAGATCTCCGGGGTAGGTACCTTACCCGTACCTACACTATTGGCCGGGTTGTGGACTCGCTGCGGCTCCGCAACAGGTAGGGCACTGGGGCACTTGTGTCTGCTTAAGAGGGACTGACACTACCGACCTGAGAGAAAAAATCAATTCGCTTTCCAAAAACCAAACTCATCTAGGTATCCAGGTATCTAAGTACTCAGCTAAAGCTTCAAGTTCAATCATTGCTCCTTCTCGCCAGGCCACAGATCATAGCCAAACGTCTCCTTCATATTCACAAACCGCACATGCCGCCCCCTCGCAACATCCTCAATCGCATTGAACTCGTCGTCGGTCAGCTCGGGAACCTGGAAGTTGCTCTCGATACGGCTCGGCGTCGAACTCTTGGGCAGCACAATGTAGCCCCTCCGAAGACCCCAAGCAAGCAACACCTGCGCCAGGTTGTGTCCACTGTGCTTCGCCACCGCATTGAGGGCCGCATTCTCTCTGACGGTCTCTCCTGTTGAGGGCACCTGGTTCTGCGAGCCGAGCGGTGAATAGGCCGCTGGCAGGATGTCGTTCTTGAAGCAGAACTCGATGAGCTCCGAGTTGGGCAGGAAGGGGTGAATCTCGATTTGGTTGACAGTCGGCTTGATGCGAGCAAACTTGAGGAGCTGCTCCAGACGTGGGATCGTCCAGTTCGACACACCAATGGCCCTCGCCTTGCCACTATCAGCCAGCTCCTCCATCGCCCGCCATGTTGGCTCCGGGTTCTCGGTCAGGTCCTTGTTGATGACGTATTTCCCATCCGGCCCAATCTTGACGGTATGGTCTGGGTTCTTCTCGGCCGCGATGGGCCAGTGCACGAGAAAGAGATCAATGTAGTCGACCTTGAGCTTCTCGCACGAGTTTTGGAAGCTCCATTTGACATCCTCGGGCTCGTGGAGGTGGTTCCAGACCTTGGTGCAGATGAAGATGTCTTTGCGCGTGACGTTGGGGTTTTTGGCGAGGAAGTCTTGGATGGCATCACCAACCTCGTCCTCGTTGAGGTAGAACCACGCGCAGTCGAGGTGTCGGTAGCCCACCTCGAGGGCTTTCTTGACGGCTCTGTATGTCTCGCCCTTGGCCCCTTCGTTGGCAAAGGTGCCGAAGCCCACTGCTGGGATCTTGACGCCGTTGTTGAGAGTGTATGTCTTGGAGGCCATGGTTGTTGGTGATGGTCTCACGTATTCTCCCATAGTAAGCAAGGTATGTGTGAAGGGGACGGAGAAAGAAAAAAAAGTGACAAAAGCTAATGACACCAGTTGATAGAATCGGAACAAACGGTAGGAGCGTGGGGGGCAACTCGAAACAAACAAAGTTGAAGCTACCCCTGAGTCCACCCTGATCCAGGGACAGCACACAATAAATGCCATGGGCGGCAGTCCATCCCGCGGACTTGGAACCACCCACGTGCGCTAATTTTCGCCTCACAAGCGATCCTTCAATCTTTTTTTTTTTTTTTTGCTGGTTCGGATGGGAGCACTGGAGCTGACACGGTGACACGTCCAAAAATTCCGAGTCTGAGGCGACTGCTGACCCCTACCTCGAGCTGTGGTGGTTCCACAAAGTGACGCATGGCGATCCAACGGGCCCCACACGGCCTTGTTTTGGAGTCTTGGACGCGAGGGACAAGAGGGACAAGAGATCAAGTGGGATGGCATCATGCATGACAGTGCCGCGGCGACGCTAGAACTTTTCGAAAGTCAGCCACTCAGGACCGCCTCCGACCACTCTCAGTCTTCTCACCGCCGGACTCCCACCAGCAACCACCAGCTCCCACCAGTGACCCGACGCAATGGAGGGGGTGAGATCGGCAAGCAGCCGAGTCATGTCGGCAAGGAGCCTCAGTGCTCCCTAGCGGTGTAACCTCACTTTTCCCGTGCAGTTTGGGTCGCACCGGACGGCCAATTACGGGCATGAACCCTGGCCGCGGCTCTTGGGCCGCCGGGAGCGCCGGGTCCATGGCGGTTGTCAAGCACCACCAAGTTCGGGGACGCGGAGGCAAAATCAAGCACGGATCCGGGCCCCGCCGACGCCCCGCCGCTGTCCGTTTCACGCCTGAATTTTGCGGGTTTCCATGGAGCTGGCAATGGAGTCAATGACAACATCGACACAGGGTTGTCACTATGAACAACGTCTGCCAAACCCCCCTTATCGGTGGCCACCCACCACTCGCGCGGCGACATCTGGATGGACGACCCGCTTGTCATGGCTTGGGTCGTACGAGTCGGGAATCGGATCAAGACAACGTTGCGCACATCCTCAAGGCCCCTTCCGCAGTTTCAGAAACCGCATCTTCGGCACTCGTAGAGCTTACATCATTGGACCCCTGTGGGGATCTCCTCAAGAGTTTTCACCTGCATCTCCATTCACGACGTCATACTGGAGCACGTCTTGGTGGGTTTTGGCTTGGGATGACCGAGCATGGCGCCGTTTGACCACCTACACTACCTGTGGTGGAGGATTGGGATCGTCTCCCGGTCGGTTCTCGCGGTTGAGAAATCGAAACAGACGGCCGAGAGCATGGTGGTGGGCGGTGTCTGATGCCAGGTCGTTGGGGCGATATAAGAGCTTTCCCCTTCTCCTCAACGGCCTGCTGGTTTGTTTCAGTATTGCCGACATCTTGTCTACATTCCATTCCAGCCGTTTCACAACATCCTACGAGATACTCTGATGCAAAACACATCCACCATCTATCTTCTTTGTTCCTCTTTCGACTAAATCAGACCCGCCATCATGTCCGGAGCAGGAGGCCCAGCGTTCAAGGACGTCGACTTTTCCAAGTCGATCCAAACACCCCCCGACTCTCCCGGCAAGCCCAAGAGCAAGTTCACACACAAGAAGACGGAGAGCTGGAGCAAGCACTTCCAGAATGGCCACAGGAGAGATCGCAGCTGGGGCAGCATCGACAACAAGATGGCCATCCCAACCTCTCCAGGCTCGCACAACACCATCGAGGTGCCGGCCTTGAGGTCACCAGATGCTGATGCCTCTCAGTACATGCACAACCTCTCTGTGTCACCATCGCAGAAGGAGCGGAGACTCTCCCGCAACTCGTTTGGTGCTGCCCTCCCCATCCCTCGCTCCAAGCGCCAGTCTCGCCTGAGCAGCGTCACATTCCCGGATGTCCAGGAGGCCTTGAGAAATGTCGCCAAGGAGAACCAGCGCCCTGGCATGCCCCCCATCCAGCCCACCAGAGAGATCTTGGTTTCCCAGGTCCAGGATGTCCAGTCCGAGAAGGTCAAGCTGGCCAAGAACATGGCTTTCGTCTTTGACATTGACGGTGTCCTGGTTCACGGCGACCGCTTGATCCCTGAGGGCAAGATGGTCCTCGACATGCTCAACGGCAACAACCAGCTGGGCATCAAGATCCCTCACATCTTCCTGACCAACGGCTCTGGCAAGCCCGAGCTGGCCCGGACAGAACAGCTGTCCAAGATCCTCCAGAACCCCGTCAACACGGAGCAGTTCATCCAGTCGCACACCCCCATGCGTGCCCTGGCGGAGTACTACCACACCGTTCTGGTCGTCGGCGGTGAGGGTTACAAGTGCCGTGAAGTTGCCGAGCAGTACGGCTTCAAGGACATCGTCGTCCCCAACGACATTGTCGCCTGGGACGAGTCCATTGCCCCCTACCGTGTCTTCACCGAGGAGGAGCGCGCCTCTGCCCGCCCAAGAGACTTCTCCAAGATCAACATCGACGCCATCATGGTCTTCTCCGACTCGAGAGACTATGCCACCGACATGCAGATCATCATGGATCTTCTCGTCAGCGAGAATGGTCGCCTCGGCACCGTCGCCAAGGATCCCATCTCCCAGCGGATCCCCATCTACTTCTCCCAGGGCGACTTCCTCTGCCCCACCGAGCACCCTCACCCTCGCATGTCCCAGGGTGCCTTCCGCATCGGCCTCGAGGCCATGTACAAGGCCCACACGGGCGTCGATCTCGAGCGTGTCGTCTATGGCAAGCCCGAGCTGGCCACGTACAAGTACGCCGATGAAGTCATTGCTTCGTGGATGGATGTCATCCACGGCGAGGAGCGGATCCCGGAGAACATCTACATGATCGGCGACAACCCTGCGTCGGATATTGTTGGCGGTAACATGTACGGGTGGAACACGTGCCTGGTCAGGACGGGTGTCTTCCAGGGCGGGGAGAATGACGAGGAGAACCCGGCCAACTTTGGGGTGTTCCCTAATGTGTGGGAGGCGGTGACGGCTGCGTGCAGGAAGCAGCTGGGGGATGATTTCAAGTTCAAGTGGGATGATCGGGTGAACCCGGTTTTGCATGGGAACCATTCTGCTATTCACTGAGCGGAGCTTTTGGAATATGATCAATGATTTTGATTTAGAGGGTTTTGGGGAGGATGATGGGTTGTAGATAGATACCAGCTCGTGAGGGCACATAGTTTCGGATTTTTTCTTTTGTCTTTCTTGTATGAGAACTGTATTTAGATGTGTGCATGGCCTAGATGGTTGGTGTTAATTGCGTGTAGTCAAATCCAGGAATATTGGGTGAATTGCTTGGTACAAGTAGTAGCCCTTTGGGAATGTTGCAATTATATTATGAGCCTCGTGAATGGAGCATTGTGTGAGATGCACTGTTACAGGGTCACAGTGAGAAACAGGTCATCGTTGGTTGGTAGCGATCTTCACATGAAACTAAAGGACTGTTTCTTGTGACAGGAAGATAAACATGTCCTTTCTTAGAAAAGTAGGTATCTGACAATTTATCACACACTCATCGTACTGGAGTGTGAGTGAATCTGGTTTACCTACTTGAAACAAACTCCCGCCCTGACATGAAGCCCCTCATCGCACACTCGGGGTCGTTTTGACCGAATGGCCGTCCGCCGAGGAGTTCCTCTGCCCCCCTGGTCCCCGCCATACCTCGGGGTGAGGCGAGGGGCACTGGAGTACCTAGTGTGCTAGAGCCTGCAGAGGTTGAGGGGCAGCTGCCTATCTGCTCCATACCTATATGGAAGCTCTTCCTTCGGCTTCCGCTATTGGCCGCGGTAAGGCTAGGTTCTACCTAGGACTGCTGGTTTCCTCCGCACGTCTCCGCAGGATTCTATTTCTTTCCGAGGGCAGGGTCAGCTTGCCCTAGGACAGGCAGGCACCCACCGGATTACACGCCCATACACTGTTTTGCTTTTCCCTTTTCCTCGCTGGTCTTGCTCCTCTCTCTTCGCTCGCATCTCACAATTATCATCATCATCAACACCCATCATTACCATCTTCAACGTCCATCATTGCCATCATTACCATCATTGCCATCATTGCCATCAGCATCATCAATTGTATCTCTTCTCGACATTCCTACTTGGGATTATCGTCTTGGCAACATAGTACAGGTACGCACATTGCTTCTATTGCCATTCTATTCCATCCTTTGCCACCCAGACTCCTCTCTGTATCTTCCTTGCTCCTATGATCTCGCTGCCCATGGTACTCTATCGATCGATCGCTCCCCTAGCATCAGCTACTTTCTTCGATTCTTTTCTATCGACGTATTTTGGGGTCGACAACTAACATTCGATTGATATAGCAGTAGTCCGAAGCCGGACACCTAGAAGTAGCCTAGCTTTGGCTTACTACCAATCATCGTCTTGACCGATCTTTTATTGTCGTTCATCTTCTTGACCGAGCCCTTATTTGCCTCTGTTTGGCACTGGTGGAGTACTCGAGCTTCAGCTCGGAGCACACTCTTAACATGGTATGTTTTCCCATTCTCGCTGTTATTGGCTTTCACTGATGATCTTAATTTGAAGGCAGGTTGGCTGTTCCCCACCTACTTCATCGACATGTTCGATGTCCGAGGGAATTCGGACACTTGTTCATCTTCTTGACCGAGCCCTTATTCATGTTCCGCCAACCTTCGGCTGGTTAGCGCCGCGCCTTTCGTCGCCGCCAAGTACAAGGAAATCAGCTCGGTGCTGCTTTCTGCTGAGGACCATAGTCCTCGGGATTGGTAAGCAATGCCGTTTGCCTGTTTACAGCTCCGTTCTAACTCCTCTCCATAGGATGGATGAGAACTTCATCAAGAATGTCTTCAATAATACCTCATCTGGGTGTTCCGGTCGTTGTCAACTTACTGGCATGACTCCGAAGACGAATGAGCGTCAGTGACATCCGCGAGAGGAACAGCCACCACAGCGTCGATCTCCTTCTTCTCGGCCTGGGCGTTCAGAGACGCAATGCGCGACCTTTCACGGGCGAACCGAGCTTCCTTTGTGACGGCACCAGCCCTTGGTCCCAGCAACTTCACTGGGCAAATTTTCAATGGCCCCAGCATGCCCTGGCTTGCTCGCCGTTTTGAAAGCACGGCACCCCTGAAGCGTGCGGCTGCGAGGCCATCTCCATCGCCGGCTCCCTCTGCTGTTTCCTCATGGCACTGGCAGCCACAGATGCCAATCCAGGCGTTTGCTGACGCAATAATGTCCGCCTTCCCGATCCCCTGGTCACACCCCGGAGTCAAGAACGCAATCGACTTCGACCCCGAAGTGTACGCGTCAACACCCTCCTGCATCTCTTCAGGTGTTGTGGTTGTGGAGTGGTCTTCCAAGGACGGAGTGGCTCGAATACAGCTTCGTCTGAAGAGCTTGTGCCTGCGAGAGGTGCAGACGATAGGCTATTGAGGAGGTGAACAGCGGGCGGCTATCGAGGAGGTGAACAACGGGTTCCTTTGGGGGTGTGTTTGAGAGGGGAATCTTGGTGCTTGGTGGTATAGAACCATAGTTGGGTGAACTGTAAGTCATGAGCAAACTCACAATGCCCTTGATCCAGACCTAAACGACTTGAGAACGTTTCCGCTAACAGTTATCATCAGCACAGGTTCAGAGCATTGAGCAGAAATCACATTGCGTCAACACTCCCGCACTTTCGAGCTCCGGACCGAATACCTGGCGCCAACTTGGAGGGTGGTATATAGGTTCGGGGGCTACCGTTCGGTACCACGCATGCCCCTGGGGCGATTGAAGCCGCCGCCCGGTTGTCCAGGTAGTGGCGATCTGCTCCCAGACCGTCCGCCAGAAGCCCGACGCACCCAACCCTTAGCACATGTCTCGTTGACGACACTGTCGTGATCGAGGAGACTGCAGCTCCAGTCAAGGTGTACAACTTTCCCATGAAACCCTGGATCACCATCAGTCTGCAGGAGACGAATGAGCCCCGGCCAGTGTTCCGTGAGGAGGCCATCCTTGACATTGCTCGACTTGAGAAGGACTTTGAGTGTTTCCTTCGTTTCTCTCTTTTCCTCAACTTTGCAGCAACACCAGAAGAGGTCCATTTCCGGAGTCGAGCCCTAGCTCCCCGTTACCCGTTGTCACCACGGCTGGCCAAGACCTGGCCGTCGAAAGTTGATAGGGCAGAAATTTGAATGAACATCACCGGCGCAAGGCCGTGCGATTCCAGAAGTTATTATGAATCACCAGTAGGCGGCGGGGGGTCTCTCATTGAGAGGCCCTTTCGCTGCCCAACATTCAGCCACCAACCGATTCAACGTGTTCCAAACGTTGAATAACAACAACAACACCGACGACAACGACAACAACAAAAAGATGTCCCACGGAGAGGACAAGCTCGTGAAGCAGTTTGGCACTGGAAAGGGCTGGCACAGGGTAGTCATCACCCGGAGCGAGGAAAGGGGTGTGGGCTTGCAAGAGGCGTGGGCCAGGGGCTCACAACAGACCCAGGCTGGGTGTGCCTGATGTGTTGTAATAGTGATATTCTCTTCAGTGCAATAGTCATTCACTGTAACTGTTATTCATTGTAACTACTATGTACAACAGCCATAGCTAGATTTCATCTTTCTTCAATACTTGCTCTTTGGTACATACAAACACGAAGCAACCTGACATCGTTGAGGCGATGTGATCAACATTGGATCTTGGCGGTGATATGAACATGACTGGTTCTCCAGCCACAAGCACCTGGTCACTGGGTGAACCATGACAGACAAGCACCCCAAGCTTGGCCGGACATTTGTGACTGGCAATAAAAGTGGCCCCCGTCAAATGCAGGTACACACTCGGTCCTTCCCGCGTGTAATTAGGTACTGAGGGGAACAACCCAATCACATATTTTCCCCTCTTGTTTAGCCGTTGAAGGATGACGTCCAGCACCCAATGCCGAGCAGGACCAGCAAAGTCCTGTTAAGTCATGACCATCGAAAATACAGACTTTATTAGGACGTCAACTCGGTGACAGATGTGACACCGCTTCCCGTCGGGATGGACAAGGTATATCCTCCCCCATCTCCTCCCTAATCCCTCCAGTCCTCCCCCCCGCCTCTCCCACCACCCAACCATCCTCCCACCTTAACAATGAAGCCCCTCCTCCCACTAACCCTCCTCACCCTAGGAGCCCACGCCTCCTGCCCCCGCCCCGTCCTCAAAGCCCTCACCGCCGCCTACGTCTCGGCCCAAACCGTCGGGAACCACTCCTTCATCTCCACCCTCGGCCGGTCCGCCCCCAACTTCCTCTACATCGAAAACAACGCCGTCCTCGGCGACCTGTCCCTCTCCTCCCTTGCCGTCCCCATCAAGCCCGACTTCCACCGGTCGATTCACGACGTTGAGCAGTGCGCTTCTGTGACGGAGATCATCGCTGCTACACAGGAACACCCCTATGTTTTGCACACCAGGATCATCTGGCAGGCTACGCCCGATAATCTTGCCGTGAGCGGGATCAGCCTGATTGAGGCTGTGGTTACGGACGAGGGGGATTGGTTGTTTAATGCGACGGGAACATTGAATCTGAATGCAGGGGAGAAGTGGGATCCTATTCCCGTTGCGCAGCAGGAGTCGAGGGCAGAGATTCAGTTGTTGGGGGATTGGTATTTTGATCGGTTTGGGGATGTGGAGAGGGGGGATGTACCCTGGCACGCGGAGCCGTGCTATCGGCTGGAGGGGGGGTTGCCGGCTAGGGGGACGAAGAGGGGGGAGGATTGCATCCATGTTATGCCGGCGAGTATTCGGGTGCCGTATCGGAGGTATGTGGTGGATGAGGAGATGGGGGCGGTGGATGTTTTTATGGGGTTTCCGGGGCTGGATAGGACGCAGGGGCAGAGGGAGATGCCGGATAGTCATCTTTTTAGGGTCGAGGGGGGGAAGGTGAGGTATTGTCATACTGTTAGTGCTTGTGTGACGGCGGGGTGTGGGATTGGGGAGATTGATTGGCCGGATAGGAGGTAGAAGGGGGGTGGGTATGTTGGTGTTGTTGAGGGATTCTGGGTATTGTAGGTATCAGACATGGGAACAGACAACAAGTTGCAGTCAACGTCTTGTATTCATCTTCCGAGCTTGATTCCAGGCCCCGGGCTCGTTCTGTCCCCTTTCCATATCCCCGAACAAAAAAACCCAAACTTCTAGTCGTACAACTCATCCTCGCCCCAGCAAAACTCAACCGGGAGGTCGACATATGCTGACGAGGCCTCTTCCACTGGCAGTGTCTCGCACGGCTGGGATGCCAGTCTCAGCGCCAGCGGCACCCCCTCCCAAGACTTCTCACCCTCGTCTTCGCGCTCCTTCACCCAACAAGACTCCCGCACCGCAACACAAGGCTTATTCTCCTTGTCACCGTCCAAGGCCTCCTCATCCAGACTCATCTCCTCCAGATTCCCAGCCAAGTCCTTCTCCACGTTGTCAAAATCATGCCAGATCCCTTCGCCGTCGCTCCCGGCAAAGGAGATCCGGCCCGACGAAACTCTCCCTTCCAACTCCTTGACACCGGCGGCGATGAGCATCTTGATGGCCTGTGGGAAATCACACGTTAGCGACAGGTTCAAAACACCAGGACACATCTTCCCCTTTCCTCTTCGTGAACAAGGAGATAATCAAATCGCACCGAAATAGCCACCCACTCGACCCAAACCAAGGCAAAGCACATCCCCTCCCTCCTCTCCTCTCCCAAACACAAGCACAAACTCAACTACCCGGGATATTCCCCTCTTCTCCCACGACCCCCGACAAGAGAGAGAACTCACCTCGGCAAAAGCCATCCTCCGCTCCCGCAACACCCCAACCACCCCCTCCAGCGCAGCAGCGTCCGCCGACCCCGTCCACCGCGGCGAAGCGAGCGGGAACTCGGGGTTGATCTTCCTCGCGGAAGGCAACAACACATCACCAACAGCACTAACCACCCCCCGTTTCACAAACGTTAGCAAGCCTTCCTTTAAGTTCGTAACCTCAACGCCAAGACAAGACCAGTCCTAGTTCCAGTCCTCAACCTCAACCCGTGCCAACAACCAAGGAAGACAAGGAAGCCCTTTCGTAGGTTCTCAACCTCAAAGCCAAGACATTTCCAGGTTGTCCTCCCTTCCATCCCTCCCTCACTGCCGCCTTACCACCTTCCATGGCACAAAAATAGGAAAACAACCGGAGAAGAAACCTTACCGCGAAGCGGCGCACACGCGAAGGACGCCGGTGGTGAGGTCGTACGAGTACGACCCCACCCCCAGCTCTCCCAGCAGGGCGTGGAAGCCCGGGAAGGAGAAGCGGGCGGAGGCGCTGCTGGCCCCCGTGAGGGCGCGCCAGAGGGCGAGGAGGGGGGTGGTGAGTTGGGGGTTTTTGTCCATTTTGGAAAAGGACGGGAGAAAACCTCGGATGGTTGGGGGGTGTTGGTGGGTGATAAAAAAAAAGGAAAAAGGTTTGCTGGTTTGCTGCTGGGAAGGGAAACAGTCGGTTTTGTGTTGCGGCTTGGAGAGAAAAAAAGATTTTCTTTGGCAAGTTGGGAGGGGGGGGGGGGGTTTGGACTCGTGGTTTTGAGATGGTGGTGTGAGCTGGGTGGTGCACTGGTGAGGGTCCAGACGGGTGAAAGGGTTTGTTGACCTAGTTGTTGTTCACCCAAAAAAAGTGAGTAGGGGAGGGTGAAATGCCATAGGTTGTTCTGCGGGGGTTTGGGTTGGCAAACTGGCGACTCAACAGGGTCTTCTAGGGGGTGGCTTTCTCGGTTTTGACAGAGCCCAAGTGTACCTGCTCTGAAGAAAGCTTGCTCCCACCACACCTGTGGCCAGTGTTTGTGACCTGTTCAAAGGTTTGATACAATGTCTGTTTATATAGGCTTTTAGGATAGGAATGGCCCCGTGCTTCGGTTTCAGCGTTGGGTCTTATAGGATACCAGGTACCTTTCTCATGGTTTGACTGGAATTGTTGGTCAGTCAAAGGCATGACAAGGCAACAATAGTCCAGTCATTCATGAGCAAAAGCAGCTATTCTTTGAGATATGACAGCAGGCAGAGAAGAAGTCAACGCTCAACCTGGTGACTGTAGCACTACCACATTCCAACAGACAGAGTATTGTAAAGGGTCATATTCTTGTCATCATCTCGGGAGGGACTCAAGTGTTCCCGGTCCCAGAGGAGGAGGATTCATGCAACGCTGGCTCAATGTGCTCTCCTGTTGCATGCACGCCAGACACTGATACCGCGCCTGGCAACGTCTTACCAACTTCTTCATGTTTAAGAAGACCTAAGAACTAGCTAGCACTGGCTCCTCAAACAAGGTGATCAGAGTTGAAAATTTCAGTTGAGGGGCCCACATGGGTTGGCTACATGTAGGTGTCGAGATTGGCGTGTGATCATGCACTCGAGAACCGTGTAGGATGGAGATCTGGTGGTGTACATGACTGCTATATACCAGCCAGGTAGTCTGGGACATACTGACTCCTTGTTAAAAGATGTGATGAAGAGGAATCACTGAACGGGTAGCTCTGGGCACTTGGCATGAAGGGAGTAATGGGCGACAATAATGTCCACTGAGTTCAAAAACGCGGGCAGACTTGAAGCAAGTGGCTGAACTGATGATATTGTCTGACCAAAGAACCTGGAATGATATATGGTACTCGAAGAGCACGTAATCCACCTGCCAAGCTCACCATACGCTGCTTCCACCATGATCTGCCTCCACCTTGACCTGCATGCAACCCTTGAACACCACCCTGTTGATCTGCTAGGGCGAACCTTGCACAAGACCAATCACCCACAGCGATCAATCGCGACGAAGCAAATCATCGTTCGTGGTGGGATGCAAGCCACGGATGTATCATAGCAGGGGCCTACAAAACGAACATGTTGTAGTTTTGTTTGCGACGGTATCAGGGCCCTGATGTGGCACTTGGATTCCGTAGGCTCCCGCTCTGGTAGACATTCCGATTGCCCTGAATGCGGTTCTCGAGGCACTGCTCAATCGACTTGATGTGGGTGGGCAAGACATGGTCTCCGCCTCTTCCTCTATTCACAAGAACGTCAGGCCAAAGATCATACAATGTGTCAAAGGGACATCCAACCTTGTATGTCGCGTGCTGGCGAGAGAAATGGCCGGTGGACGCCTGGTCGTACACCGAGCTGCTCGACGAATTTACCCGCTTCGCGGCGATGAACCGGTAATCGATATTGGCTGGAACAGAATCTCCGAGATAGGACCCGCGGTCCTTAGGCCTTCGAAGATAGTCAATAGGCCTGATTCTGGAACCCTCGCGAACATGAGAATGTGGTCAGCACACTGCTGTGGCATGAGTTGGAAACGTTGGACGAGAGTGGTAGAGACTGGGACTCACCATTCTGACGAGGGTGAACTCGTCAGACACCCCGGACGGGGCGGCATTGGCTGGAGTACAGTACGTCGAGAGTGGGCCAAGCTCTGAGTAGAATGAGGTGTCAGCTAGGCTCTGGGAATGAACATGCGGTGGGAATGAGAAGGCAAGGGAGATGCTAACCTTTACCCGCTGCCCGAGGGCAAGGCGGGTTTCGTCCGCGAGAAAAGTTGGTGATGGAAGAAGAAAGAAATGCGGGTGAGGGACTGGCTCAGGCCCAAGTAATATTGAGAAAACTACAGTGCCAGGTCAGGTGACTGAACCCTATCAGGGAGAACGAGATTTCTCGGAGCTCTTGCCCCAGGAGAAGTGTACAAACCCGTGTAGGTGCGTCAGTGCCCACCGTAGGAACTTGAGGGGCGGCCACCTGAACAGGTCCAGGTCCAGGGGGCGGAGTGGGAGGGACGGAAGGAACACTCTTGCCCATATTACGTACTAGGTAGGTAAAGTTGCGGTGAAATCTCTTCTGCCTAGCGATAGGTCGAGTCTGGTGCCCGGGGCGGCGATCGAGTCTTTGTTGATCACCTCATTCTTGATGGATCAGACGCTTCAGATACTCTGCCACTGCGGTCCACTCTAAACGTCATGATGGGAAGACCACAAACACATGATCTGAAAAGCAAAGAATGTGCGAGTCTCGCGTGCCCGGAGCCACCAGGAACAGGCAGGCAAGGGGAGGAGAGAGTGATCTTGGAAGGCCGGGCATCTGACAGAAAGGAAATGTGCGGAGTACATTTAGGTAAAGAGGGAAGGAGCCCGGAGGCGTCTATGAACATGAAACCGCTCTGGGTGCTGATGATAGGCCTCGCTTTCCTGCTGTTTTCTCACCGTGCATTCCCAGTTGTTGAATGGACAGCATGTGACAACGTCCCGATTCTAGCTTGAATGAGAATGCTCTCTATTAATTTGTGCTATGAGAAACGGTGTTCTTGAAGCACGAGAGGATGTATAGTGTAAAAGGTCAAACTTGAGGCCTGTCGCCGTATCAACTCGGTTGTAGATGTCTAGTAATTGTAATAGGTAATGCCCCAACGCCAAACTCCTCGCAACATGAAAGCAATCCCACGACCCCTGCCCAATCTTACTCCCACCACTTCTTCTCAATGTCCCAATAAACCACCCTCTTGTCCCCATGGTCTTTATCCACCTCGACCACCCTCTTCACCATCCTCACCCCGCCATCCAACAGCACCATCTCCAACCCACCAAGCATCTTCTCCACCGCCGCGGTCAGCACACACTTACTATACAACACCCTAATCGCCCCCCTATGACTCTTGGGCAGCCTCCTCTCCCTAACCAGAAACCGATCCATCACCGCATAGCTCCTAAACGACCAGGCATTCAACCTGTACGGCAGCAACACCGTCTCATGGTATAATTGCCTACACACCGGCGACAGAAGCGTCATCCCTCTCGGCCAGTGATAGCACGGCGCCTTTTCCCTCTCCGCCGCCGGCACCGACTTGTGCAGATGAGCCGTCGGCCAAGGGTTCTCCTCCCGCCCAAGCAGCACACACCCGAACCCCCCGGGGACGGTCTCGTACAGCGGTCGATGGGTATTGTTGTTGCTCGTTCCATTGCTGATAGCCCTGAACTGATACCTCTTGAAGATGACTTGAATCTGCCCGACGGATAGCACGAGTTCGTAGATGCGGTTTCGGAGCTCAGGGGGGAGGCGGAGGAGCGGGGAGTTGGTGTTTTGGTTCCATCTATTGGCAACGGGTTTTGTTAGTGGGGAAAGTTGAGAGCTGCTCCAAAGACAGGGAGAGGGGCACAAACAGTTCTGACTCGCGGCTCCCCTCGATGGGGAGAGATTTGTGTAATTTATTGTGTACTTTTCGCTGTCGGGATTTGTTCAACTGCATGTCGGGGGGCGGAGGGGTCAATGGAACGCGGGGGAGGGAGATGGCGGTGATGATGCTTGGGGATGACGAGTGACGTTGTTTTGGCTGGGCGCGCTTGGGGGATGCCAAGATGTCAAGGGAGCGCCATGGCGCGCCAGACAGGGGATTTAGCGGGGATGACCAGGGGGGCGACGTCGTGTTAGTGGGTTAGGTGTGTTGCAGTCGTCTCAACTATCACGTAGCACAGACATCGAGGCATCATGGAACTGTAGGCGGGATAGACTCGTTACCTTGTTCTCTCCCAGATGGTACCTCGGTTGTGAGAGGGTAAAAATAAGTATATACATGATAATCGAATGGCTCCATCATCCTCCGCCCCATTAGACAATTCTCTGCTTACTGGTGATGCTCGGGTCCCAAAATACTGCTGGATTCGTCGAAAGACAGGACGGACCCCATGCCGAGCTGGAAAAGATGCTCAATTATCTCCCAAAAATGCCCAAATACTCCCTCAGCTCAGAATTCCTCGTACAACCGCCTCCCCACAAACTGCGCCTCCCTCTTCATCAGCTTGATCAAAAACTCGTCCATCTTTTGTGGCAGCGGACCCCTTGCATTGAACTCATCCACCACGCCGTCAAACATCTCCGGATGGTTCTTCTCGTCCCGACTCTGCTGCATCAAGTCGTGAACGTTCCACACTTCCTCCCCGAACCTCTCTCTGGTCGTGTCAGGGCCATGCTGCTCGACCAAGGGGAAGGGCTTGCCCGTGTATTCTCGCATGAGGAGCTCTTTGATGAGTTGAGCGTGCTGCATCCCGACGTTGGGCTTTCGGAAGCAGAAGCGGTCCCAGACTGGGTAGACGGGTGGCTCGACCTTTTTCGGCTGGGAGAAGGTCTCGGCGGTCTTGAAGTCATAGCAGAAGAGCCTCTCGAACTCGGCGTTGAGGTCGCGTTCGATGGGGGAGGGCTTGGTTGGGGATGGGGAGGCGTCCGGAGGGGTTTGAGAGGTCTCGGAATCAATTGAATCGACCTCAAATGCGTTTTCAAAGGCCTTGTTGCGAGAGGGGGAGGCCCCAATGCTATCATTTAACGCCTCTTTTTGGAAGTATGAGGCGTCGAGATGCCACTTTGATGCCTCCATTTTGATTTTTGAGGCTGTTGGTTCTGTGTTGGAGGGTGTTATTTGAGGCTCTGAGATGGAACTAGAGGCCTACAACAAGACCTTTTTGGTGTTCATTTATCACTGGTTTCCGTAGAAGGAAACCATGGAGGTGGGTAGGCACGATGCGCAGGAATCGGGAGCAATAGCTTCCTCAGCACCTCTTCTTACCTTAGATATCCATTCCATCCATCCATGTTGCTCCTGCTCAAAGCTACAAACAATCACAACACTGGTCCTCCAGGAGACAATGGGCAGTCCAAACTTCTTATTGCCATCCAGTCTTTGCAAGACAGACTTGTTGCTTCTGTGAGACTTATATGTAGGATTCATTGAAGACCTAAAGGCTGTGTGTCCAACACCAGCTTCGCGGCTGACCATAAATGAGTTCACGAGGGTTTGTCATCTTCTCCCACTACCTTCGTTACTTCACCTACCTACGACACGGTGGACGTTCATACGGTGCCTAACGTGTCTGGAACCCAGCCCCGACACCCATCATTTGAAGTTCCAAGTCAAGCGCAAGATCATCTATCCCCCTCCCCACCACCGCGAGAGCGCGACCAGCAACCAGGGCCCTTTCAAGCACTGCTGAAACTTGTCTCCTTGATCGGCTTTGACACAGAAATTTAGGTTGTATATGGTTTGACGCTAGTTATCGAACGAACTGACTGCCAAACTGATGCCGTGGAAATTGAGACATGCAGTGTGGCGCCATTGCGACCAATAACCAGCGCTTCCAGGCAGTGCGGCTCAGGTTGGCGAGTACCTAGGTGAGCCCTTCTCCAGGTGTCACAAGGCAATTCCCGAAATGCTTCCAATCTTGCGGCATTGCTCGTTCCCTAACTCTTATATCTTTCCTACCGCCTTGTCATACCGAGAGTCGGCGCCTACCATGAAGCCAGCAATCCTTTGCCTTCTCGCCCTCATTTTGTCTGCCACGCGCGGGGCTGCATCAGAACCAGCAAAAGCATTGTACGATAAAATCTATCAGATACAGCACGACACCGCCTTGCTCCATGACACCCAAGCTCCAGGTTGGGTTCCTGCACCCACCATGAGAGGTACCGCCAGCATTCTGTGGACCTCTTTGCTTACACTCTTTGCCTGCGTTTATACTGCTCTTCATCTCAATATTCCCGAGTGAAGCATCACGACGTTTCAACTTGTGGTCAAGAAGACAAAGTGGATGTTCATTACCCTTTTGTTTCCTGAACTTGTGTTGTTCTACGCGTCAGCTCAGTGGTGGAAGGCCAGAAAGGTCGCCGCAGCCTTGAGCTTCCATGAGAAGCATCAGATATGGACCAATACAAGACCCAAGCCCGGAGTCTTCGGCAAGGTGCTCTCCAAGATTACTAGGAGAGGAGCTTCAGATACTGTTGATGATGTTGAAAAGTCTGGAAAAAAGGACGGTTTGAAAGACGTCGATGATCCCGACACCATGACTGACAAAGTGAGTACCTGCCCAGCCAACTCAGCTCCCTCCACCTCACGAACGGGTTTCAAGTGCATCTTCGACTTGAAGTATGGATTCTATGTCTTGATGGGTGGGCTTCAAATCGACTTGGACGGGAACACCGTCATCTTGTCCCAGCAAGGCGTGTTGCATCTAGCAAAGACTGACATCAAACCATTTGCGATACCGAGATCCACCATTTTGGACCAGACAAAGGCCGACATGGTCCAGAAGCTCTTAGTAGTCGTGCAGGTTAGTTGGATGGTCATCGAGTGCGTCTCGCGAAAGGCATCTGGCTTGCCAATCAGCCTTCTAGAACTACATATAATGGTGCATGTCGGCTGCGCTATCCTGATGTATTTCTTTTGGTTTGAGGTATGAGAACTTTATATGTATCCTCGCCACATCCACCTCATCGAACTCCAATGTATACCAAATTCTCCCATCACCTTTCACAACCTTTCGTGTCCTTGATCTAACGGGAACATATAGAAACCATTTGATATTAGCGGGTCTCGAAAGATCGAACATCCCAACGCTCACATGTTGAGCGGCGACAGTTAAAGATATACATATCATCGGCGAGGTAACCTGATGAACTTTTGGAAGCTTAAACATAATTCGACGACCGAACGAGAAAATCCTATCAAGTTTGTCCAGATATTCTTCGAGATTCAACAAGGAACTATTGCCTCGATACTTTACGGGGGTATTCATTTCACGGCGCGGGGCTTTGCCTTTCCAACTCACGTCGAGGCCGTGCTGTGGAAGGTTTCTTCCATCACCATGATGCCGACAACTCATGGCGTGTTACTCGTCATGTTGGCGAGAATGTTCATGGACGAATTTGCCAATCTCCGAGTCGACCCAAAAAGGCACCGGCAGGAGTTCGGAATTATTGAAAGAACTATTAGGCACGCGACGGCGCTGGGTAGTTGGCTGTCGGCCTTTATAGCTGTGCTGATGCTGTTGGCTATTGCCACAGCTCGTGTTTACATCCTTGTGGAGTCCTTCATCAGTTTGAGGGCGGTTCCTTTGGGGGTTTATTACACACCCTCGTGGATTCAGATGATGCCACACTTTTGAGATTGCAGGTAATGGTGGCACTATCAGATCACAAACATGATTTCAGCCAATACAACTATTCCTTGCAGAAAGTGCCAAACTAGCTAGCAGTCATGTACGGGCAAATAAAGAATTCTGTCCTGACTGGGCATATCAAGCATGAAGGTGCTGTCAATGGCCAATGCAGCCAGAGCGGGTGCTTCCTTGACCGAAAGATAATGCCGCTGCCTAGGTGGCTTGTTGAGATGGTTTCGCATGTATATTAACATCCAGCCCTGGCATCAAGGCGAAGCTGACGGAGCGGGGCTGTGGGACTCCCCCGCAAATCACGGCTTGGCGGGCCCGCTGATGGAGCTCCGTGCCACGATCCAGGGGGGCGGCACCTGACCCAGGGCTCTTGGCATGGCCGGCCAACCGGGGAGTGCCAGCAAACAACGGCGTGCTGTCTGAAACAACAAACGAAAGAAGTGGGGGTGAACCTCTTCCGTCTCTTGAATCTCGAAGCTTTACATCATCCTCATCCGCTGTGCGCCGAGTATAAAGATCACCATCATGTCGGCTCTAAGTTTCATCACGGGTGCTGGTCGCTCAAAGTCCAGCTCTCCCGCCGCACCGATGCTATCCCGTTCCACAGCAGCGGGGACCCCGTCCTCATCCAGGTCCCCGGTAGTAGACACAGATGCGACGACAGACCGCTACTCATTTCCATCCAACCCGTCCGCCAACCCCAAAGCTGTTGTCACCGGCGGAACCAAAGGAAACCACTACCGCTTCACAATCTTGACCAGCAAACTCATCCGCTACGAGTGGTCTCCAGATGGCGGGTTTGAAGACCGCGTGTCCACCTTTGCATTATTCAGGAACTTTGAAGTTCCCGTCTTTCGCACAGTCGACAAGGAAGATAGGCTGGAGATTATCACCGATCACTTTCACCTGCAGTACGACAAGAAGAAGTTCTCGTCATCTGGCTTCTCAGTCAAAGTGGCCGATGATGTGTGGAGGTACGATGGCAACAGCTATGGCGATCTAGGTGGCACGGCGAGAACCCTGGATGGTGCCTGGGGAAGGGTGGATCTGGACCCCGGTGTCCTCTCACGCAGAGCTTATGCTGTTCTCGATGACAGCAAGTCCATGCTGTTTGATGCTGACGGGTGGATTGCTACGAGGAAACCGGAACGGATTGATGGGTACATCTTTGCATACAACGGAGATCACAAGGCCGCCATCAAGGACTTTTATCGACTGTCAGGCAACCAGCCGGTCCTCCCGAGATGGACGCTTGGCAACTGGTGGTCGAGATACCATGAGTACTCTGCCGAGGAGTACATCGGGTTGATGGATCACTTCCGGACAGAGGGAGTGCCGCTCAGTGCCGCTGTTATTGACATGGACTGGCACAAAGTGCGCATCCCTAGCAAGTATGGATCCGGTTGGACAGGATACAGCTGGAACAGGGACCTGTTTCCACAGCCAGAAAAGTTCCTCAAGCAGCTCCACGACCGCAGGCTCAAGGTCACCGTCAATGACCACCCGGCTGATGGCATCCGCGCATTTGAAGACCAGTACAAGGAGGTTGCCAAGGCCTTGAACCATGACACATCTCGCGAGGAGCCCATCCGGTTTGACTGCTGCAGTCGCAAGTTCATGGATGCCTACTTTGATGTACTCAAAGCTGGACTGGAGAAACAAGGTATTGATTTCTGGTGGATTGACTGGCAGCAGGGAACGCGCTCTCGGATCCCCGGTGTGGACCCCCTCTGGGTGCTCAACCATTATCACTACCTGACAAGCCGAAGGAATGTCAAGACAATTGAGAAGCCCATCACTTTCTCTCGTTACGCTGGCGCCGGCTCCCACCGCTATCCAATTGGATTTTCCGGCGACACCCAGATCAGCTGGGCAGGCCTCGAATTCCAGCCCGAGTTCACAGCCACTGCCTCTAACATCGGGTATGGCTGGTGGTCTCATGACATTGGTGGACACTGGGGTGGATGGCGCTCGAATGAGCTCAGTGTTCGTTGGGTTCAGCTTGGCGTATTCTCGCCCATCCTCCGCCTGCATTCGTCCAAATCGCTCTGGAACAGCAAGGAGCCATGGAGTTTTGAGTCCAATCCGGCTCAAATCATCAAGGACTTCCTGGTTCTGCGTCACCGACTCGTGCCTTACCTGTACACCATGAACATACGTGCGGCCTTCGAGTACGAGCCGTTGATTCAGCCAATGTACTGGAACCACCCACACACCGAAGAGGCTTACCACGTGCCGACCCAGTACTACTTTGGCCCCAATCTCATTGTCGCACCCATCACGTCACCAAACGACAGTATCAGTCTCACCTCGTCTACCCGAGCTTGGCTCCCCGAAGGCCGCTACGTGTCTCTGTTTTCTCCACATATTGTTTACACCGGCAACAGACACATCCAACTCCACCGCCCCCTTGATCAAATTCCTGTCCTCGCCAAAGAAGGGACAATCATCCCTCTGGACAGCACTCCAAAACTGACCAACGGCACTCCCCGACCCGAAGAAATCACGATCCTCCTTGTCGTAGGAAAAGACGCTTACTTCAACCTCCTCGAAGAGCCCCCCATCTCCACCCACCGCTACGAGATTCCCCACGACGAACCCCGCAGGAACTTCACCTCTACCCCCATCACCTGGAACCAAAAGTCCGGCCAGCTTACCATCGGGCCTGAGAAAACCCCCAATTCACGCTACCACTCCAGTCCTCACCGGCACTGGAAGGTCAAGCTGATCGGGCACACCGCGAGCAAAGCCCACGTCGAAAAGCTCGCCGGGGGTTACAGGGTTACCGAAGTCAACGGCTCCCTTGAGATCGACCTCGGCCAGGTATTCCGCTGGAATACGCACTCTGGCTTTGAGATTGCGCTTGGCCCAGAGCTGCAGCTTGACGTTTTGGATTTCAAGAAGCAGGCGTTTGATCGGATTCACAGGGCGGAGGGGTGGTATGCGGATAAGGACAGGATTTGGAACTGTGTCGCGGATACCAACAGCGGGAGTGTGCAGGAGAGGGTGGAGAGGCTGTATCACTTGGATGGGGTGTATGCCAGCTTGAAGAACTCGGTGATGGAGGTTTGGGCGGCGGATGAGAGGGCGGAGGGGACGGCGTATGGGAGGGAGATTTGGACCAGTGTGATGAAGGCTGGGGAGGAGGATTGGGATGATTATGTTTTGGTTTAAGGGGGGTTTGGAATAGGAAGGGGTTGGTCAGGTAAGGTAATGATGAATTGGGATTTGGTCAGTGTTTTGGTGGGTTTTCTTGTTTACGCCCGTCTTTTTGAGAGTAGCTGTCTTGATTTTGATTTGGACATTCACAGCATATCGTAATCTAGCATCATATCCTTTCGCCATTAATACATAACGCAGTTTTCCAAACTACCTACCTACCGACGCCCTTGCACGGTTCTCAGAGCACTATGTCAAATTTGCATCTTGAACCCCCTTTCCGAGTCATATCTACCTGTCAACGGTAGGCAAGCTTCAACCGGGTTACAAAGTGCAGATTGTTAGTACTAGGGCGTAGACGAGCCCCGTTTGCCCCTCGAGAGGGGACATCCAGAGATTCATTACAGATGTTTCCAAAGGTCTGAATGAAGTTGCGGGACTCTGCGAAGACGACCCGACCACCGCTATACCTCATCATGACACTATGCTATCGCCGGGCGACTCACCGTTATTGACGGTGCAGTTCATCCATGACTCTGTCCAAAGCTTTCCACCTTCCCCGGAAGTCATATCTCGTTTGTGGCTTGACGTAAGCCAGAGCTTCGTGGGCAGGACACACGACTTCTTGAAGAGATGTTGTAGGGTTGCTATCAACGTCGATCTGGGAAAAGGATTACAGGTCACAAACCCAGAAAGGGGATAAACCACACCGAGGAACCCATCTTCACAACAGGCCACTACAGCTAGCTGCCACAGCGCAGACGAGATACTGCTGTTTTTTCTCCTCACCACGGAACAGTCACCCTGGTCGGAGCTCAACCGCGGCCAGTTTCTTTACAAGTCAGCTCAGCGAGGCAGACCGTGGCTACTCCAATTTTGCAAGGAGCTGAACGTGCCACTGGACTGTCGCGACCCTCACGGGATGTCGCCCCCAGCCCACGCCGCAAAGGAAGGCTGGGCTACCGTGGTGGAGTTTCTCTTGTCCTCAAATCAAGTAGAAGTTAACGGTCGTGATCTCTTCGGCCGGACCCCGCTGTTACTCGCAGCGAAGAAGAAGAAGTTGAACGTGGTGAAGTACTTGATGACCGAGGGCGGAGCAGATGCGGAAGCAACAAATGCACTTGGAAGAAACA
Organism: Cercophora samala; assembly: GCA_030512305.1. Classification (NCBI taxonomy): domain Eukaryota; kingdom Fungi; phylum Ascomycota; class Sordariomycetes; order Sordariales; family Lasiosphaeriaceae; genus Cercophora; species Cercophora samala. The sequence continues at coordinate 117,302 of JAULSY010000033.1, read as the reverse complement.
TTTTATGTCGAGCAACACAGCTGGCAGAGAGACCGGAGGATATTATTGATCTCGTTAGCACGGTTGTCCCCACTGGGAAGTGCGATCTTCGGGTTGTGGATAACGAGGGTAACTCGGCACTCTTCATTGTCCAGCATAAATTGGAGGAGATGGAGGCGCAAGAACGACTTGTGACACCATGGAACAAGATCATGGACCTTTACCAGCAACACATCCGGAATCACCCTGCTTGAGGATTGGACTATTCAGCAAGACGTATTTCTTTATAGGACTAGAGTATGAACTGCCCGTCCATTGACTGCAAGTCTTTGATGGCTACGGTAGATGGCATTTGCGTTTTGGCTGACCTTGTAGACAATTCTCTGCTTCAGTATTCTTTTGATCTGGTTGGTGGCTCAGAGTGTTAATCAGGCCTGCTCCCCAACCTGCTCCCAGTGGAGGAAGAGATGGATACCTTACTTGTTTCTGGTCGGAAAGCGCTCAACCCCTCGAGCTGCAGGAGCAGCACCTTCCTCGGGGGCCTGGTAGGTGCTGGTTGACCTGCACAAAAGTCAAGTTCTGTTTTTCAAGTCTGAATTCTGCTTTTTCTCTTTTTTCCGCAGCCATCAACGAAAGCAACCAAGATGGAATCCAACAATTCGTAAGTCTTAGCACCATCTCCTTCAGCCACGTTGGTTCTTTGCTAATATTGATGTCTTTTTGACTTCCAGAAACAACAACTCCCGCGAGCCCGCAGAGGGCCGCGACGAAGCCCAGGTAGTCTTGGACTACATCGACGAAGAACTCGCGTGCTGGCGAGAGAAATGGCCGGTGGACGCCTGGTCGTCCACCGAGCTGCTCGACGAATTTGCCCGCTTCTGGGCGATGAGGACGTTCGCGCTGTCGGGGGAAACCCGCCTCGAAGCGCTGAACGAGGACGGGGAGAGGATTGTGTCTTGGGCGTCGGCACGCGGCCACTGGCCGATTTTGGACTTTCTGGTGGCGATTGGAGCCGCGGAGCTCGTAAGTATTTTTCTGTTTCCACTCCCTCGCCCTATTTCTTGTTATTTTGTGTTGTTTTCTGTCATTGCTCCATGTTGTCTGTTCTGGATGATACCTCTCTCCAACATCTCCAATTACCCCAAAACGGCATAGTGCCTCTGCTAACCTCTGGGCAAAAACAGGACCTCACCGTCGACCGCTCCTCCACCACCACACCACCATCGCCATCCATCCCCCCGACACCAAAATGAGGCCCTCAACCCCCTCCTCGCCACCGAGTCCGGCCACCAGATCCCTCGCCGCGGCGGAAAAAGCTCACCTCCATCGCCTCCTGCTCCTCGTTCACACCCCTCTCTGGCTCTCCGCCGTCGCCCTCGTCGTCCTCACCTCCTCCCTCAAAACCTGGACGACAAACGCCCACTACCTCTCCTTTTCCCTCCTCGTCGCCTTGCCCCCTTTTGTGTTGCCCCTTTTCTTCCCCTTCCGCCCCGCGGCCATCGACAAGCCACCCCCGAGCGGACCGCGTTCTTACAATCACACCCTCTCCTACGCCCTCAAATTCAACATCTACATCGCCCTCCTCGTCATCTTCGGGACTTACTTTGGCACCGCTTACTTCTTCCAACTAATGTCCATGCGGTACACCTTCCCCCCCTTTTTGCCAACCTTGGACAGCGACATTCTCCGCCGCGAGGCCAGCCATACCGTCCCCCTCTTTCTTTACCCCCTCACCCACGCCTACTTCACCACTTACTATTCTCTGCTCTTGGTTTTGTACGAGTACATCTCCCCAAAGACACCCCTCTCGAAGCTGGTGACAGTTCTGGCTCTCAGTTACGTCTTGGCCTTTGCAGAGACGTGGTTCATGGCTTCGGACATGATGGCGGAGTGGTTTGCCTATGGCGAAAGAAACAGGATGTTGAGGGTGGGGTCGTGGGGGTACGCGAGTTACTTCTTGGTTGGATTGCCCATGCTGAGGAGGTTGGATCCGAAGTGGGGATGGGAAAGGGTTGTTGTTGAGGCCGGGGGGTGTTGCATGGGGGTTATGGTTTTGTTGGAGGTTTGGGGCAAGTTGATGGGGGCGATTTGACTTGTGGGGTCGGGTGTTGTTTGTGCCGTGGCAGGGAGTTGTTCGGCTGGGGTGATTGGTATCGCCACTATTGACCTGATCTTGCGTGGGTTGCTGGGATGGGTTGTGGGATGTTTGGTCGACGTGGTGAACCTCCCGATCGGTATTGATCCAGTTGGTCTCAGTCAACACCGGGAAGAGGATGGGGTTAAGAGGAGGTGGGTTTGGCTTGTAGAGCATTTTGCCTTCGTAGCTGCTTGTTGAAATACAATTGATCCAGTCAGGATTGGTTTGAGCTCATTGCCTGTGCCTTTTAACTATCCGTGACACAGCAAGACTGCCTGGTAGACACACCCTCCCAAGAGACGCCTCCTCTACTCGCGCGGATGAGCGAAGGGTGCCATGGCCGGCAGGATGGTGCATTTGTGCAGACAAGCCAATAGTTTAACATTGACGCCCCGGCCGCCAGCTTAATCTGAACGAAGTTGGGTCCCTTATTCGCGGATGAGCCGGGAGCGCTGCTTGGCGCCCTTTGAGCGGGGACGCTGTGAAGTCTTCGCCAAAGCCCGGGAGAGATGCCCCAACAGTATTTGATGATGTGTATAGTGTCCATTCTCAAGTCACGACTATCTAGTTAGAATACAGTCCAAAACATAAAGCAACATGCCTTGCACGGCTCATGATGGAGCCCATTATTACTTCTTAAACATTCATGACATCGTTCAACCAATCCCCAATAGCCTCAATCATCTTGTCCGTCTTCATCTGGGCGTCCAGCAAGAACTTCTCATCCTTGCCCACCATGTGCCCAATGCTGTCCTGGTCAAAACCATGAATCTGATCAGGAATCAACAACCACTTGTACCTCGCGCCGCCGTCCGTCTTGACCACCTCTTCCCAAGCATAGCGGTCATCCTTGTCAGTAATCAATTCTCCCTCCTTTGCGGGTATCTGCCTTCCAATCACCTCGTCGTCCCTCGGCACCCGCTTCCCAGCCAAACTGCAAATCATTCTCCAGGCTTCAGGGGCCAACATGTCCAGCTCGCAGGCGATCATAAAGATGTTTTTTGGCAGTGCTTCTCTCTTTGCATGCGCTGGGCTGAGGAGTGTGTCGTAGAGGTCAGTGCCGGGGTTGAGGTAAGCCCAGTTGAACAGCGGTGACAGAAGGAGGAGATAGTCCTTGTCTTGACCGCGAAACCCGCCGAGGTCGGGCTTGTAGCGCCGGCCAGCACACTTGGTTTCTTGAGTGGGGACAAAGTCAACGACAGGGTACAGGGGGACAACGGCCTTGATGTGAAGTTTGATCGTGTCGAGCTGAGAGACGGCCAGAGCCAAGTTGCCACCTGCTGACCAGCCCGCCAACGCAATCTTGTCATAGTCGATGGGCAAAGTCGTGTCGGCCAAGACAAGCTGGATAAGAACCTCAAGGTCGTAGACAGGCTTGGGAAAAGGGGAGTCGGGTGCCTTGCTGTAGTTGAGCGCTACGACAAGATAGTCGTGGCTCGTGGAGAAGGCACGGTTCCAAGCGTCGTTGTCCCAGGGGTTGCCCAGGACAAAGCCGCCGCCGTGGATGGTGAGCAGGACTGGATGGCGTTTCGTACTGGCCGGGTCATAGCTCGGAGGATAGAAGATTCTACAAAGTACCTAGTCAGAAAACCGGCGTGATGAAGCTGCTGATGCCAGTCTAAGTGGCCACATGGGTCTTACCGGATCGGCAAAGTCTTCAGCGCAGGGTATGACTTGATCTGATCAGGGTACCTGTCCCCAGGCGGGACAATGTAGCTCTTCACCTTGCTGTAGAAGATCCAGGGCGGCAAGATGACTTTCTGGAAGGCAAAGGCACAGGTCGCATGGAGGATCCGGGTAGCGGTTGGCAGCTGTGGTGCTACGCGCCGCTGGGCGTTGCTGGCGGGTGCGGCGGATGTGTCTAGTACGGCTGCCATCGTTTGTCTTGGTCGTTGTCACTCCCGGGGTTGCTTGCTTGGGAGAAAGAAGGGACAAGTCCGGTTCAGAGGAGAATTTCAACCCAGCTTGAATTTGACTTTCGGAGTTGGATGAGTCCGTCCGGGTCCAGCGTGGGGACTGGATGGGATCAAGTCAGGTTCAGCTTCCTGAAGGTGACGAGCGGTCAACTGGACACCAGGGGGGGTATGCCGCCTTTTGTGCTAGGAATGGAAAGGGGTACTAGGTTTCCCGGCATAATTTGCTCAGGAAGGTACGGGCCGCACAGTGGACATCTCGTCTGATTGTAGGATTGTAACACCGAGGCAGGAGGGAAAGGACAAAGGAGGGGGTCAACGGCCATGTCAGAAGTGGGGCGAGCCAGTGGGTAGGGGTGGTGTGGTCTCTTGGCGTCTGAGGGAAAACTTTCCGATGGGACGGTGACATGGCCTCACGGTGTGCTGTTGTCAAATGCGAATTCGAAAAGTGAAGCTATGCTCGGTACTCTGCAGGTACTCTTACCATCAACTGTCGTCCGGATATCTCATCAGATGGCATGTGCCCTCATCGGTTCCTCTCCACAGTGACGGGACCGGGCCCCTGAAATTGTGGGGGCCAGGAAGAGCGTGCTTGGCACCCAAGTTGGCACAACGGGGGGAACGATGCTGATGATGTCATCGGTTGAACAGCCCCTACCTTAACAAACAAGAGCTCTTTGCTGCTACATATGATTCTCAACCTGAACACAAACTTGAACCTTTCCAAACATCAACTTTAGTCTGTCACCCCCAAACGACAGACCTGACAACCACACCACACCTCAAGCCAATCACACTCAGACTCTCTTTCACTCACACTCAAGCCTCTCTTGTCACCATACTCTCAACCACTCGCCAACATGAATCGCTTCACCGTTCGCATTTTGCTTGCCCGGGCCACCCCAATGTCCCGCAGAGTCGCATTCCCAGTCATCACTGGTGTGAGACCTAGCAGAGCTTACGGTGACGTCTCCAGCCCTAAGGCGGCGGAGCAAGCCAGTGCCGAAAGCGGAGGCTCACGCAGTAAGGAAGCCATTGAGCACGATGCTGTCGAGAAAGGCGAACCTGGAGATAATTCTTCTGGGGCGGGTTTCATTCCCGACCAGCTCGCTCAAGGTGGTGCTAAGGGCCGCACCGGAGGAGGAGAACCGTTGGAGAGCTCGCACCACCCCCCCGCCCAGCCCAAGATCAGCAATGCCAGCGTTCCTGGCAGCAAGCCCAACCTCACCAAAGAGCAGCAGGAGGAAGTCGATGCTCACAACGCCGAGTTCGAGAAGAAGCACGGCCGAGCCGCCAAGGCAGACGAGGATAAGGTCAACAAGTCTTTCTGGAGCGGCAGAGGTGGTCGGACTGTCAACGGGGCTACTGATGAGTAGATGGCAACTTTGTACTTTGGCATGGCATTTCTATTGATGGACTCATTTTGGCATGTACTCTTGCGTCGGTAAAGGAGGATGAGGGATTTAGTATCACGGCATGACACGACAGGGCATGAAAACATGTATTTTTAGTTTTGATCCATGAGTCAATTTCACACGTCTTGGAAGCATGACTGATCATTCATTGTATCATTGTCACCGACGCATTGTGAGGTTGGAGTTTGATACATTCAAGAGCCAGACTCATCGTCACAGCTATCGGACCCTTGACTGTTCTTGGGCGTCTCACAAGGCACACTGTCAGCAGTCCCGATGCCTTCCACATCGTCATCTCCGCTCTCGGTCGTCATCGAGCATTGCTTTCTGTGGAAAGAACCTTTTTCTAGTCACGGCCTCAACACCTAGATAGGGGACTTTCGGTCCCTCCCAGGTTCCGAGCAATGAAAAGGCCCATCGGACGACATAGGCTACCGTAGGCCGGCCCCATGATGACGGTATCACCCCTGCACACACCTTATCGCACCATATAGCTGCCTGGCTGGACAGAATGAGAAGGCAAGAACATACGAGCAGGGCAAGAGCCTATCTTCAACTGTTGACCAAAGCTGGACCTCGATTCCGCAGTCGAGCAGGGATCACTTGAATCACAGCGATACGCGGAGACTGTCATGCAGCAAGTAGCTCCGACAAGACCAGTGGAGTCATTCTCAGCAGCGATTGACGGTTCCTGTTCCATGGCCTTCTCTCTGCTGACTTGGCAGAGAAGGAGGTCGTTGGTTTGACATCAAGTACCTGACTGTAACGTGCCAGCCACCAGTGTGACTGCGGATTTGGCAAGGGTGACATGCCCCAGATATTCTGTGAGCTTCGTGCCTGACTTAACCCATCTCTCCGTGCTCTCCAGTGACATGTATACACGGTCAACAAAGGAAGGTAGGCTACGTGGACGAGTGTCCTGTGATGGGAGATAAGAAGGGAAGTGGGCCCCATTGGCGAGACCTGCGTCTTCCCCTCTGCCGCTCCACCGGTGCAAGACCTCCATGGGTAGGTAGTAGTTAGAGGGGCAAGTTCGCTCTCCTTGAAGAGCGGGGCTTGCTGTGTGGTGGGTTTCTCCCTCTCTCGCTCCGGTTTCCCATTCTTCTCCCGTACTCTTCACAATCACCTTGGTATCAATCCTCATCCCCAACCTCTCTTCTCTCGCCCACACCTCGGTCCACATCTCAAGTACTGTAGCATGGCGCCGCGCCATCTTGTTGTTTTCTTTATCCCTTTGGCTTCAGCTTCATTCTCCACGATGGTGACTCGGAGGGCATGAGGGGACAGACCCTAGCGTCACCAGAGGCCTATTGGCAGTGAACAGCCCCATCTATGGGGGGAAAGGCTCGGACGATCAAGCCTGTAAGTACCACCCCATTACAATCAGCCGGAAGTCAACACTCTCTGACGCCCATTGCCAGATGTCCCGTTGCGTCGTCGAACTTCTAGCCCATTTCCCCTCAGAATTTTGCCCACACACGATTCTTTGAGACAACTAGTGCATCCAGCACATTCGATGGGAACAACTAGGTACTCTGTTTTGAGGGTTGCGGCCTCTTGGGTAGGTGACAATCCTCAGTCCCTGGCCCATCTACCCCCTCTGCTACCTCCGTGGCGCGCTAACAGCTGCAAACTCATAGACGTCCTCCTAATTTTGCGCATGCGAGACCGGTCTTTTGATGGGTGCCGGGTACGACAGCCAACGGTTGCCAATCTCGACTTACCACGCTCGCGGGCTACAACACCTGAGTCGGATGTGGGTGGCAGGTGCTGTTGGGGCTACTGTTGATGGAACAGCGGAGGTTTCATCTTGTACATAGCTCGATACACTGTCTTGCGAAGTAACAACATCCTCATCTCATCGAACCCCTGACATGCGCTCAGCTCCACCGACCGTGATGGCTATGTGCATTGCCATGTTCTCTATTCCGCGAGCTTCTTTCGGCATACACGTGCATCTCTCAATCACTCGTGCTGGGCTCTTTGATGAGGCTATCTTGCTCCTCCACCTACTTGTGAACCCCCATACCGTCATCTTTTTGATTATCGAACCCCTTTCTGTCCCCTACCAAGCTACCATTACTGCAGCCATAGCTCGAATTAGAACTTGGCGATTCGGCGCACTTCCGTTAAGTGGATACCACCTCTTCTTCTTACTCCGAGCTCTTTGGCCGCTTGCAGAGCTCGGGACTATATAGAACATTCATTGGTCTTTTGCGGCTATTCTGCCTGCTGTTAACGTTTGATCTTTCTAGCACTTTTACGCCCTGAGCACCTCCTATCTCTCTTTCAAGTCCACGTCGTCATTACCCCAACCCAACCATCATCACCACCTCGTGTCAATACACTCTCGACCATTTCCTTGCTTTCCAGTCGGACATACCTCAAAGAAGCGATCTTTTACCCGCCCACTGCACAGAAGGCAACACCAGCGGTTCCAGCCTTACGGTATATGGAGCAGAGTAAATGCCATTCCTCGACAGCGATCTCCCCGCCGACCCTCTTGGCTCCGTGGACGCGGCGAGCCTGTTCTGCCTCAGGGCTATGGACCAGACCTCCACGAACCAGTCAGAGAGGCTGTACCCATCCAGGCCCGCGCAACCAGCTCTTGAACGGGGAGACATGGTCAACGACAGAACCTCCCTCCCGAAACCGTCCATCCGTCCGACACCCACCTGGGACAACTCGGTGTCCACCATGCCAGATACCCGACCCATCCACGTCAGACTCCGATCGGAGAACGACAAAGGGTCCAAGCAGAGACCGGAGATATCTGGACAATCCTCCACGCCGGACACGGCCCGTGAGGCGAGATACTGGGAACCTGGAACCTACCTAGACCAGTTTGACTTCCACAGTATTGCCGTCTTGCGAAAGGAACAATAGCAACATTGCCGGGACACGATCCAGATCCCATGGGTTCCAGCCACCAGACAGAGACCGAAGGCCGGTATGTTCAACCAAATGGTACACCCTGCGGCACCACCAACGACGTTTTGCCTGGACTGGAAGGTTCCTGGTGAGGGATCATAGGGGTGGGATTGGATGGCATATATGATGGCACCGGAACGGAACTTGTGGCAATGGGTTGTGGAGGACTCGGATTGTAGGGCAAGGAATGCAACAACGGAGAGAAGAATAACAAGAGGAATAGGGAGCCAATGGCAATTACCTATATGATTCAAACTTGAAATCCCACAGTGAGCTTTCGGCATGTTGAAGTGCTGTGAACTACCCGTCATAATTGATGATATATTTCCGACACACAAAACCCAGAAGCGATATGGTACGACATGGCATTTGTCAAAACAAACATGGAAGGCAAAAGAGACAGTCCCGTGTGAAATGATGATGGCTTTGCACTGCAAGTACCCTACTACAAGCGTCCTACACTCCAAAACTATGATAGGATTACATGACCAAACACATCGTAAACCACCACCCTCCCTCTCTCCTCTCCAGTTCCTAAACCACACCCCCCCTCGGCTCCAACTCATAAACAACCACCCTCCTCTGATTTGCTGCCCCGGCCCCGGCTACACCATCGTGCAAAGGGGCCAGGGCCGGGGCAGGAGTTTATCCTGGATGTCGCGCAGTTGTTGTAGTGTCCCCGGCCCCGGCCAGGAACCAGTTGCCGTATTAATGGGCCGGGACCGGGGCGCTTTACCGTCTTGTCAATTTTGTGGTGGTCGTAGATGTCCCCGGCCCCGGCCAGGGGATCAGTTGTTGTCTGAATGGGCCGGGACCGGGGCAGTGATGAGCCGGAAGCCTGAATGGTGTGCTTTGATGATAGCCTCCGCTGGCACTGATGATTAGTCAGTGCCAGCATCATCGGCAAACATCATCTGGGTGACCACTGGGGAATCCATGGTGCTGTATAGTTGCAACCGTGTCGCACTCCTCTGTCTTCCTTTCTAATCGATTGGTCTGGTTTCTTGTATCTCTTTTTGAAAGACGAATGCCGGGCAAGCCGTCGGGCGGTGAGCTGTCTGTGTGATTGCAGTCGACCAGTAACAAGACTAGGTACCTGGAACGAGAGATTGTTCAGGGTGGAGGCCAAGGCTGAGCTCGATGATGTTGAGAGGGATCAGGATCTCGTGACAACCCTAGGCGTTGCCGAACGGGCGTCGTACTCCAAGAGGAGATGAGATATCATGTGACAGTTGAAGATTGACGAGTCCGAGGCTCTGTCGTGGTTGTCACAGAACTAGTCGCCGTGCTTGGAGAAGATTGGGGCAGTATCGGCATCTGGCTCTTCGCAAAGACAAATGAGGAGTGGCCATCAAGTTGTTTCAATAGACTTGTGGTGTTAAAAGTTCCGCGGACAGGCGTTGAAGGGCTATTCATGCTTGACTGCCACTAGGTCATCCTCGGCTAAACACGGAGCTGGTGTCTGATAGCACCTGGACAAAGCCAGCGATCAAGTGGTACTGGAAACCGAGCTGGTCGAGCATCAAAGCTTTGGGGCACTCGAAAGCCGTGCATAGGTACCTTGGATGTCCCAGACTGTTGCCCTCTAAATTCAAGTATTGGAACAAGGTAGGTTGACAGGTATGGCGACTGTTCAAAGTTTGCCAGGCCAGCTTACCACAAGTAGCACCGCGAGAAGCTCGTGACCAAAGAGCTCTGTCAAGAGCCAAAATGAGAGTTTTCGGAGGACTGAAGAGATCCTGCTGGAGCTCAGGTCTTCCAATGGCCACTGGATATCGTCTACGCGTCCTTGTGTTCTTAGTTGGGGCTTGTGGACGTGGGTCGGCCGGCAAGTTGTGTTCGACTCTGTATAATAATCGTGCCCTGTTAGCACAACGGCCTCATCATGATCAACCCGTGTGAACGTCAACTTACAACCGGACCTTTAACCTCAGCGGAGGAAACCCTTCCATGGTGCAGAGGGGGACGCTACCGGGCTGTCCTCGTGTTGTTGGCGCAAAGGTATGAAAGCTTTGCCCAGGGGTCCTGGTGACTACTGTAGGATCGATGCCTACGAGCAATGAGAGCCGCCGACAAGGAATGGTCCATTGGAGAATCCTCTAGAATTGATCAACCAGAACCCAGCGGATGGCGAACAAGCGAGACTACCTGGGTAGGGAATGGACAGCTCGTATGTAGCATTGATTTGGAAAGCAGGCCATGGCTAGACTTGCGAGTCGGAGGAATAGCGAGAAGCGTTGGAGACGATAGGTGCTGACACTATCGTCGTAGAGAGATGGTTAGCTTGCCCATCAGGTATCTCGGCTCAGCTTCCCTGAGTCCTTTGTGCGTACTATCGAGGTCGCCTCCACTCGCCAGTCTCCAATACCTAAGTTGGCACAACTTACCATTGGCTGTGTTGAGCTGCCTGCAGCTGGTCTTGCTGCCATGGTTCGTCGACTCGCTCCAGTTCTCTGACACCGGGGCATCGAGAACGGGAGCGCGGCGAATTGGTGTCGAGGCTTCGTAGAGTCCGATGTGGGAGCGTCTGGAGGTTTGAGTATTCGGTGAAGCTGGAGTGAAAGCTGCGGGCAGAGTAGACAGTGATAGCGTCGTCTAGCCCAGCGGGAATTCGTGCAATGTTTCGTCTTGGGAAGATCATGTCTCCGTGTTGGGAAAGCCGCAAGATCGCAGAACTGATCTCAGGAAGAAGATGTAACGAGGTTGAGAATTTTTGCTCAAGTTCATGGCGCACAGCAGAAATGACACCCGCAGGTTCAAAGAAAGGTACCCTCCTGATTGACACGAAGATGGCAGGAGTAATTACCGCCAACAGGCAGGGTATTGAAGAAGGTGGGAGCTCGAGCAGTTCTTCGTCTTCCAGTGGACTCGGGAAGGGAGCAACAATTGGGGAGCGGAGGCCGGGTGCGTCTGCCCCGTCCCCTAAATCTAACAGTGCACCACAAGGAACAAACTCCCAAAATGATGGAAGCCCCACACTGTAATGTGGAGGCAGCTGGCTCGTTGGGGGATTGCAGGTGCCCAGGGGCAACGAGGATACTTTCCCCTGCGGCACAGCCCGGGCAGTGCGAAGCTTGAACCTGACGGATTACAGCTACATCGGGCCCGACTGACAGAACTGGGTGGACATAGACATGGTGGACGCCTTCTCTCCGGAACCTCAAGGCAAAAGTAGCTCGGCAGTCTATTCGCTTCCGCACCAACATGGAGAAGGACGGAACAAGTCTGTATCGACGCTCTTCTCGCTTTCCTCTCTCGCCCCAGTCTCCCCTGAGGTTTACACCTGGGACATCACAGCCAAGAGTACCTAATTGACGAAGTCACCACTCGAGCGCAGTAGAAGCATGTTATTCAACGTTCCTTCTCTCTGGAAACCTGCAGAATAATCCAATGACACCACTGATGAGGTCCCGGGGTAACGGAGTGGCTTTACACGGGTCAAAGAGAATGAAAGTGCGATTCATGTTTCAACGAGTGATGATATCCTCCATCAAAGATCTAGACCATGATCCAACCCGATTTCAAAGACTTCATACCAGATTGTCTGGTGATGAAAGGGTGTCGAAAGTGTCAGGGAAAATCATTTCTCGTCGTGTCTGTTGCCTTTTCCCAGCCTGGGCGAGGTGTAAATGTCATGACGAAAAATGAAGAATTACCAGTCTCAGTTGGAACAAAGGAAGATATGTATTCAACGATCCTATGCCTAACAAGGTGAGCGAGTTGTTTACAAAGTTTAATGTATTGAGATCAGCAATCACACCCGAAGAAAGTCAGACTGAGGTAAGGATTGAAGGGTGAATGATGATGATGATAGCTATGTGATGTAAAAGCCGAGACCTCTTTGGCATCTGAACTCAAGTCCGTATCCCACATGAGCCCGCCATATCAATTCCAATCAATCTTCTGTCTGTTGTGGTGCTCAAACTCTCCTTTCTTATAAATCATCCACCCCACAACGCAAAGATCCATCCCGTATTTGGTGCTCGAGATCTCGGGCGGAATCTTGTAAGGTGTGAAGTAGGCCCAAATTCTTCCCTGTCATCCCTGATGTATGTACAGACTTAGGAATCATGAGGGTTCGTCCGTCGGCTCGCAAAGAGGTAAGGCCAGGGTTGGGTGGCTAATTGTTTCTGTCGATGATTTGGTGGCCCGCTGTCAAAGCTGATATTCTGCCCCTGAAGTAAAGTGAACAGAAGGGAGTGGAATATCAGCCTGGTTGTTCATGCAGAATCAACTGATGTGTTGTATGAGGCAGGTACGGACTCTCCTCACGGCTTTTCATGTTCGGTACCTAGAATACAACAGCGTAGTGCTGTTGGACCTGCTGATTTGTTGTGCGAAGAAGTTGTGGGCAAAAGGGACGATATTGGTGATGTATGGAAAGGAAGCAAAAGGCCGTGGCCCAGACTGCAAGATGAAGAAGAGCAAGGCAACAGGTCCCATGCGGCGCTGCGAGGGATGTGATGGGCTATGTAGGTACCTACCTTACCCTTGCGACCATCGAAGTCCACGCAATGCTCAAGCCACCTTACAAGAGTACTACTTCCCTGGTAAGATCCATTGCTGGATGGTTACGTCCGCCTAGTGGGGTCCTGGTCTCTGGACGGGCACAAGAGCCAGACAGACTCCACCAACACGGGAGTGCCTGGTGTAGAATCGGGCAGGATCCTTGATACAAAGGTCCTCCACTGTTCCTGGTGCCTTCCCAGATGTGCCCAAGCACCCACGACTGTCATGGCTTTCTGCCAAGCTGACACTTTGTCACATCACCTTGGACTTTGGACAAGCTTGCGGGGCAGTGGCCCGGGCTTCTTGCAAGCCCAAGTTTCTTTCCTTGCTCCGGCTTCTAGATGCTTGGTCTTGCCTCAGCTTCTCCATGATTAGTTCCGTCACCCATACGCCACCCCTCTGTTCGGGTTGGTCGTACCTCACAACAGACAACTTCGACAGAGTCGGTCACACTTTGCCCACACTTTCCGCAAGATTGGCATCCCTCTCTACCCGCATCGTCACCGTCTTCGAGGAGGTCCTCCCCATCCAGGAAGGCCATCTTGGTCGGTACTCTTCCTGGTACCCATGGTCCGTTCCGTGGTTTGCTTTTGCTTGTCCATAGGCTTACCCAATTTCTACGCAGTATAGTTTACAATGGCTGTGTAACTCCAACCTCGCCGATCAGACCAAGCGTTCAACCATCCTTGCATTCTCCTGAAGACCATCCACAGAATCTCCCGGCAGTGTCCAATGACACAAGGCCACGATGTCATCGCAAGCAAAGCAACTACACCAGCCTCAAAGAACCCTCTGTGCAATGCCCTACAAGCCCACAACCTTTGTCTGTCTTCCCCGTATCACAGCAGATCGAGCCTTATCAAGACTGGCCGATGTCTTGCAATCGGAAATGGAATGGTTAGGAGTCGTCACTTCCAGGCAGTCCGGGTGTTGTGGACATTATGTAACCATTTGTCGGCCGGTTCCATAGGTTGAACGAGTATGTATAGAAATGTGTATGTAGCTTAACAAACATTGAACACCAGTCCTTCTTTTTACCTACCTACCCCACACCACCTCTGTTTTCCTTTGGAGCTGAATGTACCTCAAGCTCTCAATCATGTGAGCACTTCGTATCACGATGGAAACAGGTTGGTCATCTCCGGGATGGAATTCACAAACCCTCCGTGACTTGGTAGTCCCAAGGTTTGCGAGATGATGACTGTGCTCTGATGGCAGAGCTAACCAAAGATTTGTCTGGGCCAGCGATCTGACAAACACAATTGAGATAACCACGAACACAGTAACCTGTTGGCTATTACGGCCATGAGTCTTCCTCAATTTGTTGATCACAGTCATTGGCAAAAACAGCGACCTTGACTCAAAGCGCTGTGCTGAGTGGTATTTAGAAAGTCACCTCCTATACATAAAGACCGACGACCCGGATGTCGACACATGCACTCTATCATTACTTTCAAACTGTGTATAGCAAATTGGACACACAGAGGAGAAGAGAGAACATTGTGTCTTTCGGTGTGTACTCTGAGCTGGCACATGAGGCGGTACCCGGGCTTGACGTCTTTCATCCTCCCAGCTGCATCAATACTAGATGAATAATTCAGGCGTCTTCCTTTCTTCGAGATGATTGCTGTTTTTAAACGGGCATTCTGAAACATGCCACCCAACGGCGAGATTGGATGCTAGATATACATAAGCGCAACCTGAACTGGTCATTTGTGGAGCGCCTCTTATTTAGGGGTCTGGGGGGCATTTATGGTCTTCCCATCCACCTCGACCCTGTGGGGCGGCTCCTGTGGTGATGGCAAAGCTGGGGGAGCAAGCGAATATGCTGCCGGCTAGAGATCAGGTCAGGCCAAATAAATTTGAGCCTGTCTTTGCTTCTTGTCTCTCAAGCCGTGCTGTCCTCAAACTTGATCCCCTTCGAAACATCCTACGTTCAATGCCAGACATCTTAAAGCCAACCTACCCTAGCAGCTTATCACGAACTCATCATCATAAGACATCGACTTGATAACAAAGATGGAGAATCTTGCCAACAACATGGAAGGCTTTTTCTTCAATCATCCGACGTGCACGACTACAGCATCGCAGAGTTTCTTGCCCTGGGACCAGCCTCACTGCGTGTCTGCTCCGACAGAGATGTGTGAGGATCTCGAGACCGATCTTGCCAAACTTAATTTAAAGGCCATAAATCTACCCATCAATGCCATCGCAACCGATCACGGTCATAGAGCTACCACACGCCCAGTCGCTACCCCTAATTCCGAAACGACTCTTACAAGCAAATACATCCCAGACCCGAAGGACATGACGACATTTCCTCGAAGAGCGAAGGTTCCTAGAGATTCTCAAGCTCAAGTTGGCAGACCCAGGCCCATCTCTCCCAAAGGTTCGTGTCCTCTCGGCATAGTTAATTCATTTCTTTCTTGGTCTGTGAGACTCATCGCTAACGCGATAAATATGCAACTAGGATCTGGCTCTTCTTTGGATTCGGGAGTCTGTCGTAAGCAGAGGACCGATACTCAACAACGCAAGATGAACAGACGGGCTCGCCTAGCTATCATTGAGTGGTCTATAAGGGACAAGCGCGCGACCGAGTAGGTAAAGAGCCTTGCTGCTGAGTTGGAGAAGATGGAGCTGGGAGGCCCAAGTAGGGGATCAACGATATGAAGTGGGGGGGGAAGGAACTGCAGTGGGCAATTGGATCATCAGGGTTGTGAGCCAGGATGTTAGACTTGGTGGTTTCCAAGTTGGCTCATGTTTTTAAAAGTGCAATCGATTCCCTCTCATTCACTTGTCGATTCAATTTTCTCCGCCGCTGATGTCAAAGTTCTGACAGCAAATCAAAGGCTGCCCCCAGGGAGGGTGGTTGAAATATTTGACGTCCTCCATCCTCCGACCTGCATCACCGGCAATGTGTCACTACGCGGGGAATAAGGAGGCTTGCGCTCTCCCAGGGGCCTTCTTGACCATTATCTTGGGCAGCTCGTTCTGGAGGGTCTGGTGAATGTGGGGCGGCGCCTGTGCTGGAAGAGCAAGTGAAATCTGTCGCCGGCTCGATGTCAGGTCAAGCCAGATCCATTTGAACCTGTGTTCCATTCCTTTTTCTTCTCTCTAACCGCGGCGTCCTTGAGCTTTCTATACCCTTCACAACATCCGACTTCCGCGGCAAGCAATCAACCTCAAACAAAGAATACCTTCCATCACTCAAACCAGACGGTTCGATAAGAAGGATAGACAGCCTTACCACCAGCCTGAAGGCCCTTTCCTTCAAACAGCAGGCTACCACGGCTCGAGCGTCGATGAGTCGCCCCATGCAGGAGGAACCTCGCCCACTGCCCGTTGCCACAGACGTTTTGGAAGGGCTTGAGGGTCAAATTGCCCATCATCTTTGTTTGGAGAACAAGAACATATCGACCAAGACGATCCCAGCCGACAAGAACAGCAGCGTCAAGGCGCGCTCAGTTGCCAGGATAAAACCAGAGACACCTGAAGGAGGCAAGAACGTACCAGAGCACACGTATGTAACAAGCACAGACAAGACGGAACCCAGCCAATCTCGCGCTCAATTTCTCCAACGCAAGCCATTTTCCCACAAAGGTGCGTGGTAATTCCAGTCATTACATCCGATGATTTCCCCTTCCACCGCTAACATGAATGACCTGCGTTGAGCCACTCGAACTGTTTTGAATTCCAGGGTAGATCGCAAAGCGGAACACGGAGCCATGCGTACCGCAGCGCACAGACGGGCCCTTCGTGCGTTTATTGACAAGTCATTCTTCGAGATGCGCACCATGGGTGAGAGCAAGAGACTTGCCTCTCAATTGGAGAGCATGAAGCTGTGAGCTCCAGCTTGGGGGGCATTTGATGAGGGGAATTGGAGGAAGGAACAGTGGGCTGGAACCAACAGGTAGACAGGGGTATGGGCACTGGTTTGCGTCATGCTTCTGGGATTGCAACATTCATACTTGACTCATTGAATTACATCTTCGGATCCCACTGAATCTCAAAGCCCTGCTTGGAAGTAGAGAGGTGCCAGGCAAGCTGGTGGGCAAACGGAAACTTTGGAAGTGCTCCATCCTCCGGCCTCCATTACCGACAGTGTGTTTCTTCTGGGTGGGGAATTGGAAGTCTCCGCTCTCCCACGGGGCTGGTTGATCATTATTTGGAGCGGTTTGTTTTGGAGGGCCTGGTGAATAGGTGGGTGATGCTCTTCCTATTCACCGTGGGGATGTGGGGCGGCGCTTGTGCTCGAAGAGCAAGTGAGTAGATGACAGGCCCTCCTTTTCCTCGGGATAAATTGAGGCACCAGCCTGCTTTATGACCCAACACTGACCTCCCGGTCTGAACAACAAACCATCTCTTCTGCTATCATCTACTTCTCGACCCTGCCGTCCCCTTCAATAAGAGACCACCGAGAAAGCCGCCTTTACCTCTATCACAAAAATGAGTGTCCTCATCATTGACCCGAAATTTAACTCCGAGCAGCATTTCATGACCAGCATGCCCCCGACTCAGCAATCCACCGCTATGCCCAATGCCAACGACGTTACAAGCGGCCAGGTTCGATCGAAATTGGAAGATCAACAGTATTCTGGCAGAACCTGCACCAAATACGACAGCTGCATCCCCGCCACCCACCACACCCCTAAAAGCCGGCTTGAGATGCTCAAGGACAACCAGTGCCCCCAAGAACACCACAACCGATCAACTGAACCAACGCCACATCCATTAAACCAAGCTGTTACGGAGGTCGGGACTCATTTTCAAAAGCACAAGGGTTTCCTTAGTAAGATCCGCTAACACTATATTCTATTGAACTTCCAGATAGCATCTTCTGCACCGAAGTCTCCCAATAGTTTCAAAACTAACACCATATGCTCTCCAGCAGGCTCAAAGACTTCATTGAGTGTCTCGTCCGTTGAAAACGGTCGGGTAAACCGTCGAGAACGCCTCGACGCCCAACGCAAGGAGGCCCATCGTCGAGCTCGCCGCATGCACGCAGACCTAAGAATGAAGAAGGCACGCTTGGAGAGGGCCAGAGAGATGGCGCTGATTTCCGAGATGGAGAGAATGAGACTCTAAAAAGAAGGAAAGACTGTCTTGGTTACTACAAGACAGTTGATAGCAATGGATTTACACATATTCATGATCACACTTGAAGTGATCGTTCTCTGCCTACTATTCTGTGTGCTCATCTAGTCATGGTCTTCCTGAACGTCGAATCAGAAGGGATCTTCCACATCGATTGGATTGATGCCAACTCTCAATCCAATGGCAAATCAGAGGATGGCAAGATGTATGTGACCAGGGCGGGCCTCTCCCGCCCCTGCCTTGATCACTCTCAGTTTTGGGCTCGAGTGAACGATCAAGGGGTGGCCTCTACCTTACGCCGAAGCGAACATTTCACACATGTGAGTCAATGGCAGGATTAGATATATTCACCAAGAGCAGCGGCCAAGAGATTATCACTTTGAATATACGGGGCCGGGCGGGGCATGTGCTCGAAGAGCAAGTGAATAGATGACAGGCCCTCCTTTTCCTCGGGATAAATCGAAGCAGAAACCCAGCTTACTATTTCACCTCGACACTGATCTCTCAAATACAAAAGAAAACATCTCACCACCGCTAGTCTGCTTCGCGACCCTACCATCGTCCCTCGACCAGACCGAAGAGCCACCGACGAATGAATGAACCACTACCTCGATAAGGAAGATGAACATCTCACTCACCGGCCTGAAAACCCCCGGTCCACAGCCAACCGCGATTAACGCGCTGCCATATCAGCAGCCGTCCACTATGGCTACCACCGTGGACATTGCTGGTCAGGCCGAGTCCTGTCTTTCGCATTCGAAGCTGTCAGACCAGGAGAGCAGCATCGAAAACGCGGCCTTGGCCACAGAACATACATCCAAGATACTCAATGAGAACCAATGCGTTAAGGATTACCAAAAGAATACAACCACGTCGGCACCCACGACAGTAGGGGAAGCCACCAGTGAGTCTCACACTCATATCCAGCAATACAAACCTTTATCTGGTAAGGGTTCACCAAATCTCCCCACTCTTCATTCTTCAGGGATCAGCCTCCTCAGTTGAAATCATCCCATCATTGCAGAACTGACAGAACATCTTTCTCACCAGGTGCCAAGACTTCGTCGACTACCTCCTCTGTTTTAAACGCTCGGATAGACCGTCGAGCCCGCCGTCATTACGCGGACCAAAGGATGAAAGAATTGCGCTTGCAAAGGGCCATGGAAACGATGTTAGTTTCCGAGATGGAGAGGATGATGCTGTAAAAAGCATGGAACGGATTTGCAGGACAGGCACAAGGCTACCGGAGGACAGACAATATCAACAGTTTTATACATATTCATGATGAAGAATTAAGTGATCGTTAGCTGCCGGGTACCATTCTGGGTACTCATTTACTTAAAGCTGTCATTAACACCAAATGAAATTGGATGTTTTACAACGACTCGATGCCAACGGTCGACAGAGGTTATCACGATGATGGATGTGGACAAGGCGGGTCTCTCCCACCACCCTGCCTTCATCACTCACATTTCTAGCCCGTGCAAATGAAGGATCACAGAGTGGCCTCCGCGCTGGGTCGGAGATTTTACGCATCGGGTGAGTGGCAAGACTTGATAGATACCTTATAACTATATATTCACCAGGAGCAACAGCCAACGTGAGCATCATTACTTGCAAGATGTGGGGCCAGGCGAGGCTAGGCCTGTGCTCCAGGAGCAAGTGAATATATCATCAGGGTAGATAAAATCCAGCCTGCTTCTCTTTCCAATTCCTCTCTCTTTTCTACCTACTTGACTATTTCTCAAACCAAGTTGCAATCGGCCAGGACAGCCCAGACACCACAAGCCACATCCAGTCAATCATTGAAGGCTCAGTGCAGCTTACGCATCACTGATACCAACCCGCCTCGACAGGACTGTCAATCCCGTGAACAGTCAAGGCAATGTCGTCAAGCGAGAAAGACAGCGGGGCGACCACGCCCCAGAATGTCCAAGTTGACGGAAAGATGGACCAGAAGCACATGGGCGTAACCGAAGCGTCCACCACGGAGGACACTGCCAGCGACATGGAGTCTGATGAACCCCCTCCGCAACGATGTGTACTTCCCCGCAGAGGTTCGTGTTCCCGGCTACCCACTCCCCGATTCAAAATCGGAATTTATAGTTCCACTGCTAACGCGAGAAATGCTTATTCAGTTCCCGTGATTGTGGGAACGGATGCTTGGATGGTCGTGATCAGGCGTCGACAAAAAGAGCGGGATCGCCGAGAGGCACTTGAACGCGCTCGCCTTGAGTCCACCGTCGCTGAGGGGAAGGGGAAGAAGGGACAAACAACTCGTTCGGAGAAGAAGGATCTCTGAATCTTGAATGGGGGATCAGCATGGCAGGAACTAAAGAAAGTGAACTGCCCTCTGGGATTTTCAGGACGACGAGATAATATCACAAATGGTTTTACTCTGAATTCAAAGGTGCTGTAGCAGGAGTGATTGGGGTGTCAAGGAACAGGAAGGATGGGGCTGTGCCACGTACTCTTATGATTGCATTTTCCATGGACCGGTAGAGGTACAGTGCGTGCCTTCCCCGGAGAGGATTTGAAGAGGGAGGAGGGGTCGAGGAGGTACTGCTCGCAGGTTGCAGGTGGGGGGCACTGACCAGCTCGAGGTCTTCTCTCTTCTACACCCCTGAAAGTTCTGCTCCATTCTTCCTCTTCCCAACAACAATCCCTACATCCCTACATCTACATCCTTACATTTACATCCTTACATTCTTGGATTCTTAGCATCCTTATCATCATTACCATCGTTATCATTCTTGCCATCCTTATTCCTTAACATGCTTACTTTCCCTGCATACTTCTCGTCCCTCGTCGCCTCATTTCAGCAAGATAGCCCCTTCGACACTCAATATGTTATTTGACAACCAGTCCTCAGCCCCGCCATTGTCCTTTGTATCCCTCGAGGATTCCGTGGTCAAGTTGACACTCGACGGTGAACACGTCGGACCAATTGCGGTCAACACACATCGTGCTGCCAATGGCACCCAAGATGCCGCGAGCTCCAACCTCGACATTAGCGGGGGCACAGGATCAATCAACCTCAGCAGCCGGGCCCCTGGCATGAGAAAGGAGGCCATGAAGAGAACCAAGATCAAAAGGTTGCCGCGTAAACGGGTCCACAAAGGTAACGTTTTCAGTCCTTGTTACTTCTCAGCCTTGCGTGCTCAAGCACGCAGGGGTTTAGCCCAACTTCAAGCACAGACCCAAGCTAACCGCTGAAACTTCACTTTCAGTTCCCAAAAAAACTTCACGTTGCTGTTTCTTGGTGACCAAGGTTCGATCTCGACGGGCGAAGAAGATCCAAGCTCGGAGAAAGAAGGCGGACAATCGAGCCACAGGTCCTTCGAATGCGTCCAAGGAGAAGAGTCGCAGAGAGGAGGAAATGCTGGAGATGGTCTCTGGTATCGAGGAGATCAAGCTTTGAGCCCATGAGGCCAAGTCGAATGGGATGGGATGAATGGAGGGATACATCTGGCTTCAGAAGACAAGCACGACGTGGAGATGACCGATTGCGTTGCGTTTTTTCCATAATCATTGCGTTGTTTTCTCTTGAATCTTATTCTGATATACAAGGTGTCTCCAGTTTCTTTAGTGTATCTCGTACTGGATGTCTGCTAGGTGCCTTTTGAGTGACATTCCCTACATTCCTCCTCCCAGACAACCTCACTCATTCGTTGAAGGGGTACCTCGACCAAAGAGCAAGTCATGAAGATGTCTTCGAATCGATCAGACGATGGTGGTCCACTTGGACCATTGCAGCAAGCGGACCAAACACTATGAACCCGATCCAAGATCCCAGGGTGAAGCTGTGTGTTGCCAAACCGACAACGGCATTTCAATACTGCTGCCTTTTGGTGGATGACTAAAAGAATTAGCTATGAGTATTTTGAATTCTTCACGATACCTTCTCTCTTCTCTCCCTGAGGTCTGGGCCAAGGTCGACCAACGGCAACAGCTTCGTCGCTGTGCATCTATCCCCCGTCAACAACGAATCCTCAACCAGTGCACGATACAAGCTCTCTTTTTCTCTTCTCGAGATAATCTCCCTGTCTGAGGACCAGTCAGCGGGCAGCAAAGGGCAATTTTCCCTGACGACAACAAACTTCGCGTCTCTTGAAACCGACCTAGCCAGCCTCGGCCTGGACTAACAGCGCGTTTTCTCCAACATCTCCCATTCTTTTCTCAATACCGGTTGACAACACCTCGACAGGTCTCATTCTGGATATGGCCCTCAAGCACAAGAAACCAAAAGACAACTCGGGCATACAGAGAATTAAGGCCTCCCGGTAAGGTCAAAACAGAGACGATGCTGACCGGTGTGACTTTTTCTGGCAGCCAAGCCGTTATTCAGAGGTACATAAATTGCCTTTCCCCCTGCTGAGTATCTAAGTGACGTGTGGAGCTAACCTTCTCTTTCGACTCTCGATTACCAAGACTTCCCTCCCTCGATCAGGGGCTACGATCACGCACTCCGAGAGCGCTAGAGTTAAGAAGCGTCATGCCAATCGTCGTCAGTGGTGTCGCCGAGCGTTGCGCGCCGTCCCGACTGAAGAGGAGAAGAGCGCGAATGCGGATATTCGAAGGTGACATCCCGGTTCAATCAGATGAAGCTCTAAGAATGGAGTGAAGAAGATATCTCGACCTGATCACTGCGACTGGAGGGAGGGATGTGGCGGGACGTGAAAAGAAGCACACATCACTGGATATCTTTCCCTGACAACATATTCATCTTGCTCGGTCTCTATAAGGCACATCAAGCAACAATACCTATCTGAATACCTTATATCATATTCATTGCTCCTCAACGATTGTCCTTTACTCGTCCCGAACACCAAGACAACGATGTATAACCCGAACTGTGCCGCAGTTGAGAAGAACATGGCAAATGACGACCAACACTAGACCAACAATGGAAGAGCAATCCCCATTGAGCAACTTGAGACCAGAGAAGGGCTTAATTAACCCCTATTAATGGGGCCTAAGCTCGGAAGTGAATTGGTGCGTCACCAGACCCACAACGACAAGTGAATAAGACTCCGAACATCAGATGAAACGGTCTGGGTCTTTCTCCCGATGGCCTTGAGCCTTTTCTTTCCTGTCATTACACATAAACTCTTAGAGGAAAGAAGGAACCAGTCAGTTTAACAGGTCCTTTCACCTAAAATCCCTTCGCAAAATCAGCTTCCGATCTCGAAACCATAGCATTAGCAGACGAGTCCCAGCTTAAGGGCATCAAGACCTCCGTTGACCCAGCACAAGTTCCAATGGAAACATCTCTTGCGGCCCAGCTTGCGAACCTGTCCCTCAACGAACGAGCCCAAAGCATCCAACCTGGATTCTCTTCCACGCGCCAAACTACCGAGACAGATATGCCAGACGCGAACCGTGCCACAGCTCAGAAGAAGCAAAGCCCCAACAAAGAGACGGCAACCAGTGGAAGAGGCCTGCCCATCAAGCAATCCCAGATCGGAGGCAAGGGCAATTCGCGCTCGGCCTTGAATGTTTCCGGCTCTTCCACCAGAAGTACGCACACCCTCCACCCTTTTCTTTCCTAGCGCCTTTTGCTGACAGTTGGTCCTTTCCTTACAGTCTCCAAGACCTCTCAGACTCGTCTCTCCACACCAATGGCTCGGTGGGAGAGAATGAAGCAGTGCTCTGCGCGTCTCAAACAAGCTCACGTGGAAGCGTGGCTGGCCCAACTCGCTGAAGAGCGCAACAAGAGGTCTAATAGCGAGTTATTGGAGATGACATTGGAGATGGGAGAGCTGAGGTTGTAAGGCAGGATCGGGGGGGCGGGGGTATTGCTAGGTATGATTTGAAGCTGGGTATCGGGTTCTTTTCTGCGGAGGTAATAATGCCGGCGTAGGAGAGACGCTGGGTTCACCATATCCAACATGCACATCACTATGAGGTCTACTCAAAACCATCGATACTGGCCCTAGCTAGGTATACTGCACTTCAAGAACGCTACCTAGGTACCTAACAACCTCATATTGTATTCATTGCCTTTCAACCCGCCGTCCTTTTGTAGTCTCGGTCACATCCCCTGGCTCACGCTTACCTCCTTCTCTACCTTCTGTGGCGCGAGGTCCGGTTCACTGGGAAAGACGAGCCACTCCAACTTTTCCCGATTGCCATGGCCCAACCTGAGGCTCACAGGAATACCGGTAGATGCCCTGACCTGTTCGAGGAGATCCTCTTCACCATGAACATGAACAGCCTGGCGGATAATGTCGCAAATCACACGGCCCTTCTGTATCTTTTGTTGTCATGATATGGTTCTTGATCCAACAAATGGGCCGCACGACCTTTTCAAAAGTCGGCTCAGATACCTTCGCCGAGGCTCAGTGGAGCAAACGCCCTCTCAGCTCACTACAGAATTGGCATATAGGCCACGGCTGTTTGGTAGCAATACCCTTATTATCCCTGTATATCCTGCCTTGAAGACCTCTCTAAAGGACGCCGTCTTTCATTACCTTGCACTCTTATCCCATAATAACGACCAATACTACACCCTTTCGCCTAGGCTTCAGTTGACAACCATCTTCAGCCCAACATCTGTCCAAGCCTCAGCTGCCGTGGGAAGAATTGCTCCCTGGGTTGCTCTTCAGTCAGAGGTCTCGGCCCAGACCCAAAATCCTTTCTCTTCTATATATTCTGGCCCTTATCCCTTTCTTTGGGTTTGCCTAATTCATCACCAACCACCCACTCGCCATCCTTGCTTCTTCCAGGCCATCTCACATCTACCCATACAAATATGGCTTCAACCAAGGAGTCTCAGATTGCGGCCAGCGACTCCCTCCCTATTCCAGCA
This sequence comes from Cercophora samala, assembly GCA_030512305.1. NCBI lineage: Eukaryota > Fungi > Ascomycota > Sordariomycetes > Sordariales > Lasiosphaeriaceae > Cercophora > Cercophora samala. The sequence goes on along the minus strand of JAULSY010000033.1, from coordinate 92,513 downwards.
CAGGTTGCAGTCGAAACCTCGCTGGAGGATCACCTTCGAAATCTATCCCTCGAACACCGACACCCAGCTGTCCAATCCAACTCTCTCTCTTCTCACAAGACCAACAAGGGAGGGGTGACGTCCGCCCGTAGGAGCGAGACCGGACACAAGCATCACGGGGGCTCTTTGTTGCTTCATCCCAGTAATTCCGCTAAAGGTAGGTACTCCGTTCAACCTCGGGCATTCTTGTGGCTTTAGCTGACGTCGGTCCTCCACGTTCAGTCTCCAAGAGCTCCCGAAGTCAACCCAATACTGTAGGCGCGCGTTGGGAAAGGATGAAGAAGGCTGCTCGGGAAGCGGCTCGTGTTGAGGCGTGGATGGCCATGGTTGCCGAAGAGGAGAAGAAACGCGCCGAGATGGAGGCTGAGCTCTCGCGGCTCACGTTGGGGATTGGAGAGATGAAGCTGTAGAGAAGGATCAAGCAGTGATGTTTCTGGTTTCGGCACATGGGATTGGGGCTTCATCTATGACATTGCAGGATTGGTGGCATGTGCCGCTCAATATTTTGCCCGTTACCTGGAGATACGGTGGTTGAGGCACGAACTCAAATGGAAATACTTTGCCCCTTTCTTCTCTTCCTCTATCCACAGTGGTGATAGTTCTCTGGACGCCAACGCTGGAAGATGAGACGTGATCTTCTGACGTCGGCCTTGAGACTCGACTCAGAAATGAGGGATTCTACCATGAAAATATCCTATTCTTTGCCATGACTTTCGGGTCTTCATTCTTCTCATCATGGTCGGAGCATACAGGTTAGAGCATATCGGACGCGGCGCCATACCCGATTTCTGGAAGGGCATCAATCCATTCGAGGACGACACATGGAGAAGCCTGCACATAAGCGCACCGGTCGACAACGCGACGATCAACAACGCGCGCGACGCCGACACCGACCTCGGCAAGAGCGACGAGGCCATTAACGAGTACATCTAGAAGCAAATCAACGGGGAGCTGACCACCTAGGAGGTATACAACATGATGAAGCTTAAAGGAAAGAAAAAGCCAGCCAAGCTAGCTCCTACATCGAACGCGAAGCCGCTACCCCCCGTTAACCCCAAGGCGCCGCTCCCAGTGAACCAGGGCGGGGATCTGAATGAAAACCGCAAACGTCCGACGTCAGCAAGCCAGGTACACAGCCTACCGCGCTTCCTTCGGCATCAAATTAATACGATGAATCATGGTAGCTGATATTGTTCCAGTGTTCCCTTTTACACATTGTCATCCCACCATGCCGCTATGTGCAGAAATTTGGTGAAAAAAGCTAACAAGTCTCCAGGCATTCTAGTCGCCGGCTCATAAGATTTCTTGATGACCGTGTGACCCCAGAGCTCAAGACAAAGCATGTATATGCCGGATGGAAGACGCATGTTGGTGCCGTGGACAACATGCTTATTCAGGTTGAGCAGGCAATGGTGAGATGAAAGCAAGCACACGTGTCTACCACCAACATCAAGAATCATGGCGTTAAGACGGAGACTCAGACGGCAAAGCCTCTCGAGTCGTACCAAGGGAAGTGATGCTGGTTTTTTCTAGACGTAGGAGTGGCAAGGAAGATGTGCTGAATGGCAAGGTGGAGAAGAACCTTATCACAGCGATGTTCGCGTGGCCGTTTCAGCGGCGGGGGGGCGGGCGGGGGTGGACCGTGTTCCTTATTCCGCTGTTGTGGCAGCTCGTAGCTCGCAATTATTTCGCTCTGATCTCATCAAATAGGTCCTCTGGACAGTGCTTTTGCTATCAACTGAATTGAGCTCCAACTTTTAGAGGTAAACAGTACAAGTACCTACCACTACTCTCACTGTAACTTCTTTCTCCTGGCTTACTCGCACCGCCGCCCATCACCCGATCCCCATTGTCAGTGTTACACCTCATTTTTCTTCGACCGAAGCATCTCATCTGTGGCCAAGATGCACAATCGTGACGTTCAACATGGGGCCGACCAGAACGGCGAAAAGGACCAGAGCGGTGAACAGGCCCAGAGCGCAACAAACCCAGACACCAGCCCTTCCTTTCACCATCCCTTTTCCAGCCCGGCCCCAAGCACCGCCAGCCTTCATCAAAGACCATCGCCCATGGATTCGAGCGGAAGGTCGACTTTGGACTCTCCAGCCGCAAAACATCGGAAATCCGGAGCCATGAACAGGAGAAAACGCAAGGAGGGGTATCGAGCTTCTCACACTGTCATTGATATAAAGACTCTCAACTTGGACGATGGTACGTAACTGAAACCCCCGCTGTCTCGCTGCTGCTACTGCTGCTGCTACTGCTGCTGCTATCTCCATCCGGCCAGTCGTTACTTCCTCTAGAAACCTACAGTGGAGAACCTGAACCAAGCTGACAACAAATCACACTCTAGACCGCGAGGTTAGTGCTTACATGAACCAGGCTGACACCCGAGAAGAGCACAATGCGAGGGTAGACTACGTAAGGGAGGCTCGGCGCGTCCAGAGCCTGGGCAAGCTCAAGAAAGAGCTTGCGAGACGGAAGAAGGCCAGAGAGGCTGAGGCTTTGGCGAGGAAGGAGACGACTGAGATTATAAAGAAGATGAAGGGAATGGAGCTTTAGTCTACGGGGACATTCGGTTATTACAGGCCTACCTGGTGAGGAGAGCACATGATGGATCGGCATGATGGGTGGTTGCACGGTTGTTGTTTGGAACCCGGCATGGGGGTTGACTGTCGTCTCGCGTTGGAAGGCAGATCATATAAATAGATCGTCCATTTCTATATTTTTGGGGGGATTGAGTTTTGCAACTGCCAGGGCATTCTGTTTTCTGGAGCAACAGGTGGGTAGGTAATAATGTTGGCGTTGTGGCCACATACCGTACCTTGGATGTGAGAATGCACAAGCTCAGGGATTGAAGCTCGCACTGCCGCGACTCTCTTCCCTCTCAAGAAGGAAATCCTGCAATGAAAACGAGCCAGTGGCTCCATGTCCGCCAAGCAATAGGCTGTGGCGACGAAAGAGACGTCAGATCTCATGGATGGAATCAAGATGTTCAAGATCCCAGGAAGGGGACATTCTCGAGATACCTCGCATATATATATATTTATCTACTTGACACGTAGACCCTTGTGACTGCCTATGGTGGTCGCCAAAATAGTTAGTTGGCGCTGGTGTTGCTGTAGCCTACCTTATCACTACGCAAGTGAGTCATCCCGTAGGTAGGCTCTAGAACAGAAGGCCATGGGTTGGTTGGCTAGGGCGTATCTTCAGTATACTAAACTTAAATTAGCTAATCAGAGGTTTCGAAATCTACACCTGCCCTCTCGCGCAACCTCACCTTTTCTCCTCACTCTGCCCTCTTCCGTTCAACCTTCCTCGGGCTTTTTACTCACACCGACCTGACCTTTGTTCGCCCGCCATGTCTAGCGAGCAACTCTTCCAATTTACCGCCCCGATCGAGACTCCTCAATCGAACCAAGGTGGTACCGATCAGCAAGAGGAGGATCCGCAAGTCGTGAATATGGCGATATTCGACGACGATTCTGCCGCCATGGACTTAGACAGCGACGCGAATGGTTCTCCGAAGCCTGGCCTGTCATCAGAGAGGCTGTTCGCGGATGTCAAGCATGACCAGGCCTCCGACCCTAGCCATGAGGTTTCTACCTCGAGCTTGATGCCGCAACCGCAGGCCCTGTCGTCCGCATCTCCCGCGCGCCAAAAGTCGTGGACACCCCACCACAGAAGACAGCGCAAGCTGACCCATCGAGCAGCAACCATCGATGCGATCTCCGACAACGGTACTTTTTTTCCTCCATGGTATCTCCCACGTCGGAACTAAAGCTAACATCAAAATCTTCTCACAGTACCCAATCCCCTAAGCGCCAGTACTTCCCTCCCCAACTTCCCCACGGGTTGGGACAATGAGAACCACGAAGAGCATGTCAGGGAGGCTCGCGATGCTACGCAGGAGGCCAAAGTGAAGGCAATCAAGGAGAAGATGAACAAGGAAAGGCAAGCTCGCAATATTGCGGCCTGGAAGGAGCTGCAGGCGAAGATGAAGAAACGGAGGGATGACCGCCGCAACGCCAATGAACTGGCGGCGGAGATTGAGCAAATGTTTCTTTGAGAATGCGATCGGAGAGAAATAACTGGGGAGCATCGCCGGCCGAGAGCTGGGGGTTGGTGTCGGTGGCGCTTTCTGATGTACATACATGTAGTGGTTGAGATTTTACCGAGTGACGATGGTTCGCCTGCGGGATTTTGGCTCGGGCACCCGGGCAGATAATATACTTGCTATTGGCTTGCGAACGAGTCTTTTTCATTTCATGGTCTTTTTACGGTGTAGATGACCTGGAGTGAAAGAACTGGGTTTTGTATTGTTTTTCGCTCTTCGCACAATGTTGCACAGGGGATGGATGGTCATCATCAGCCTGGCGGAACGCCAAGATACAGCCGCGCCAAGCCCCACTAACAAGGCTGACAAACATGGCGACGCCAACATCGCTTGCGAAATACATTATCTGAGACGTCAAAATCATCTGTGAATTAATTTTCTAATTCTTTGCTTGAGTATTTTGCGACATTTCCTTCGCCCTTGCCTCCAATGGAAGCGGTACACGGTGGTCAGCTTTTGTTGGAAAGGAGCTTCTGTGGACCCCTCACTGAACCTTCTCGACGTCTGGGAGCTTTGGTCAATGCTTCAGTCTCTAGCCGACGTGATGAGGGTGAGGACCTTAGCACGCACATCAACGGCGTCTATGGGGTGCATGGCAGACAATTACTGCTAGGGTGGAGGAAGAGTATGGGAGAGAAACTGGAACAAAAGGAATATGGTCAACGCTTCACTGGTAGTTTATTAGTTATCGTAGATCAAGGTGTACCTAAGGTAGGTAGGTAGCGAGGATCATTGTTTGGTTACTTGTTAGATATAGGTCGTGCGATACTATACACATTCACCTTGTCACATGGTTTGCTTTCTCCATCAGTGACCTTAAAGTCTTGAGGGAAAAAGCCTCATTCACGTGCTCCAGTACTTGCTAAGGTACCGTAGTGGGTCAGTGGTCTTGGGCACCCGGCATCGCTGTCTTGTTGTTGGCACGCTCAGCTCTGACCATCTTTTGCGGGCCCGCCTTGACGACCTCTCTGCCCTCCAACTGCGTGTCACCTGCCGAAGAAGTTGCTCCTGGCAGACTTTTCTCCCATTGACCTCGCCTTTGTTTTTTCCCCCGGAGTTTGCAGTCCTCTTTTTCACTCTCATCGTTGCCAGTGGTTCAAACAACTTCTCGCTCCACGAAGTCTTCTCTCGAGATTCACGCCGTGCTTGCGAGTTATCAGGTATCAGCAACGTTCGATCTTTCGTCAACTAGACTACTACATTGAATGTCAACTTGCCGCTTCGTCGACCGACCTTTGGCCAACACCCGCAGACAATTCACGACTCCTAATATTCTTCACCCCCGGTCTCCTCAGTCGCAGCCGCATCTTCAAGATAGTTTCGAGCAAAATGGAGAACAGCCAGTCCAGTCATCAGCAACTCGGCGATAGCCTCACCTATGCCATGGCCCAAAATGGCAAGAACAGCCCCCTCTATCGCATTCCAGAGGAGCTCCTTGCCATGATTGTGAAGTCTCTCGACGACGATGAGGTTACCCGACTAGTTTTGGGTCAAGTCTCCAGCCGCCTGAGACGCCACGTTCACTCGAAGATTGCGCCCTCGACTCGGCGTGCTTCAAGGCTTGGTGGGCCTGATGAGAATGAGCAGTTTCTCGATCATCTGAAGGAATGTTATGACAGCATCAAGTTGGGCTCCGAGAAACAGGTGTAAGTCCTTTGCAAATATTGGTGCTACACGAGTATGGGATGGCAACTAACAAGAATGGGTAGAAACCAACTGAGATATCTTCTGCGGATGGATCGTCTGTGCCGCGATTGTATTCAGCACAGCGACTTGGTACTGGCTTCCACCCGCGAGCCAGCCACCAGCAGACCCGACCCCTCGCCGCCCGCGAGCGCTGCTTCCGTCCCAGCGCCGGCGATCGTCCGCTCCGAGGCGCCTTTTGAGGTCATCCAAGCAAAGGGCAAGCTTTGGACGGGATGCAAGTTCACCTGTGCCGACAAGGCCAATACTTTGTACTGCTCTGGATGCGACATTGAACATTCAGCTCGGGCATTCTCAAAGACACAGACAGAAATGGCTAGCGAGATCCGGATTTGCATTGGGCGGGAAGGTGTCCTCCAGCTTTGTGAACACCGTCATATCAAGTGGGCAGATATCGAAGCACACTTCCTGCGACAACAAGATCCGGAGAGCCGCAATCAGTTGGTTGCCACAGCTTGCGAACTTACTTGCGAGCATGAGAGCCACTGCACAGGCCCCAAGAGAACAAATGCCTCGATGCCACGTCTCCATGTCTCAGGAAGCTCAAGAAGCAGGTACGACATCAATTGGTTTTGGACCGCCCACCACATCTTGAACCTGGATGCCAATTATCAAATGAATGCGGATCAGGTCCGGGAGGCGTTCCAAGAAGACTTGAGGACCGTGGCTGGTGTTATGTTGACTGGGACAAGGAACGGCGACGCGCTGAACAGGGCGATGTCATGCTTTGGAAAACGCTGGTGCACCTGTTTCCACCACGGCGAAGCTAAACAATCACCGACGGAAGAATCATCGGCCCAGACCCATTGTCTTTTCAAGAGGAGGGCGTTGTTGAACGGTCAGCAGCATTCATCAAACATCAAGTCCAACACCTGTTACCGCAGATATCGCGCCGAACACATTCATGTCGAACCTTGCAAGGACTCATGCGTCGACCATTCAGAAAAGCGGAAGGCATGCTTCTCTGTGAAATACAGTCGATCCATGGGTGGAACTTGGATGTTCATGCCACAACTGCCCAGTTTGAGCAACAGAGAGGGCCCGTTGCGTCCAGCCGTCCCACCCCACGAGTGGCTTCACGCCCTTGAACCAACCTCATACGAGCTCAACGATGACACTGAGACTGTTGGGGAGGTGTGGCCTGTGTGCCGCGACATGACCTGCGGGAACCATTATGCGTCATATCAGACGACACACTGTAGTGAGGGGGAGGATCCCAAGCATCTCTACCCTGAGGAGGTTGACATGGATGAATTCTCTGAGATGTAACATCTAGGTGGTGGGAAACAACCAACGACACAGTCCGAAGGTGCATATCACTGGGGAGATCGGGATTGAGTATCGGGATATGGATATTGGCGACATCATGTATTATTTGTATCGACTAGGCCACTAGACCAGCCCTTTTACATTAGGTTAGAGGGACGCCATTCCACAATAAGACACTGTATTATATCTGTACATCCTTTCTTCCCCACGAGCCTCGCCAGAAGGGTCGCCGATAATTGTTTCAAAAGGACATAGAAATGACCTCTTATATTGTGGCTATCTCATCTATATACGCCCTTTCACGATCTAATCACGCCTCTCGGCCATGTTTAAAATCCCTCTGGGATAATTGAAGGCCTATGGCCCATTTCACAAGGCCTACTGACTACCTAACTTTGACCGCCGTTGACTATCTGGAAGGCCGTATCCATCACACACTTCAGGTACACACCTGCACTGCTCGCATCTTGCCTTGGTACCCTGCGTGGCCGGAGCTCGCCATACCTGAAGTGTGGGATTGGTGGTCGCAGTCTCGGTTGTTTTCCTTTCTGACCTGGCCCTGTTGCGATTTCACCCTTCGCGCGCAAAATATCTCGACCCAACCAGCAACCACCCCTCCCTTTGGCTTCGACGCAGAATATCTTGACTCGAAATACCCTCAAGAGCTCGACACGATGCCAAAGATGGACGACCGCAGAGATACGAACTTCCAGGCGACCGTTGAAGCGTTCATTTGGGGCACCGCATACAATGTCGAGAATAGCCCGCTCTACCGCATTCCCGAAGAAATCCTGGCGATGATAGTCGAGTCTCTTGATGACGACCAAGTGACCCTTTTATGCTTGGGTCAAGCTTCCAGCCGTCTCCGCCGTATTGTTTACGCCAAACCACCACCAGCATCCGTTCGTCCCTCGATGGGATTCCATCAAGACGAATCGACCGCGTTCTTGACAGCACTTGAGGATAGATATAAAGACTTGAGAAGAACTTCTACTACCGGATGGTAAGTGCGATTCTGAAAGCTTCTTTGTGTCAAGCTTGGAAACTAACATTGGTTGATTCATAGGAATCAGTTGAGATATCTCCTGAGAACCGACCGGCTTTGTGACTCCTGTATTCAGCACAGCGACCTTGAGTTGGTCCCAACTGGCCAACCAGTCTCTCCATCGTCTCCAGCAACTCCCTTGGAGATTCGATCCAACGGCAACAAGCCCTGGGACGGCTGCAAGTTCACCACGGCCGACAGACTGAACACGCTGTTCTGTTCCGGCTGCCAGGCTCTCCACTCCATCAGAGCCTTTTCAAAGCAGCAGATGAGGCTGGGCGAGGACGAGCGCATCTGCATCGGCAGGGAGGGCGTGTTCCGTCTTTGCAAACACGAATACGTCCAGTGGTCCGACATCGAAGACCACTTTCTCCAGCAGCACGGGCAACCCGGCACCCGAAGCCGGCTGGTCCCAACAACCAGCCAGATGAGATGCGAGCACCCGTCCCACCTTGGCGATGGCAGCCACAAGCTGCTGCTCCAAGACGAACTGCCCCGGCTCGTCCTGGAAGGAAGTTGCACCAGCAACTACAAGATCACTCGCGTGTGGGAACGCCACCACAGCTTCCCGCTCGGCGACAGCCAAGGCGGCCGGTTCTGTCCGAGTGCCGTGCGGTCACGGCTGCGAGATGACCTCTCCAACGCAGCCGGTGAGATCATCTCCGGTGGTCACTCCACCACCACTGCCGCGTTGAACAAGGCGATGAGGTGCTTTGCCAGCCCGTCCTGCAGTTGCCTCCATTATGGCAACTATGGCGACGGCGGCGTGGCCCAGACCCAGCCAAAAGGCTTCTTTGACTGTCACGACTCTGACAGCAAAACCAAGCACACCTCGCACAACCCCGTCAGCGTCAACCCCTGCGACTGGGACAGCGAAACCATCCAAGTCACCCGCTGCCTGGAAACCCAGCTCGAGGACCAGCCGTCGCGCGGGTGCGTGGTGGTGAGGTACAAGCGGGTGCTCAGCGGGCTGGCAGGGCTGACCCACACCACGGAGCGCAATGAGCCCGATGTCCCCATCGTTCCTCCGCACGAGTGGTTCCATGCTCTTGATCCGGATTCGTACGAGATGGAGGACCACCCTGTCGTTGTGGGGAATGTGTGGCCGGCGTGCCGGGATGTGGCGTGTGGCAACTACTATGCCACTCGTCAGGTTACACATTGCAACAACAGGACGCACTTTTAGAATTCGCCGGGCAAGTCCAGACTGTACGAAAGAAATGGTTTGCTGTTAGGGCAGAACAGCTGGGTAGGTCAGGAGGTTAATGGGGGTGCTATGGGGTAGTGGTGGCCTTAGATATGGTAGTAGGGGACGGGTGGTACTCTGGAGGGATAGTTGATCACCCATGTTGAAGTATTGTAGCGGACCTGGAGGACAGTCTCAAGGGAGTGGAGAGTTGTCGTGGGAGGTGATAGTAATAGTACCTCTATTTAGGTGCCTAGATAAAAGAAGAAGACCGACCACAGGGCTGTCTTGGCTGTCTTGGTGGGTTCGTGTACAATACCTATGGAAGTCTCTCGAGATGTTAAATCATCAAAGAAGATCATTCACCGTGACAACGCCAATACTAAAAGAAATACCCCGACAGAAAATAATGGACACCAGAAGGCCGCAGCCTTGAAGTAAATTCAGGGTATGATGCTTTGCTGCCATATTTTCAGTCTACGGATATTAGGCCCAGACTGAAACAAGTTCCTCCATCTCGATAATCCTCGATACCGCAGCAGGACCTAATCACCTCTTTCTCCCATATGTAATTGCTTCCCTTGAGCCGCTCCTGGACGCCTCAGCTCCACAGATCGTCCACAGTCAAATCACGACACCAAAATGATGGACTGTTGTTTCAGGCTTCAAAACCAATCTCTACATGTACTCTCGACATGATCTCCCGCTACCTCCTTCGATGCTCCGACATCGACAGGGCGAGTGATAAACATATGACTCCGCGGTGATTTCCATGATCGCGCCGTCATGGTTAATCTCAGGGCCGTTTTTGACCGGTACCTAGTCTACGGGCTGTTCTCAGGCTGAATCGGGTCTCCATTCCTCTGCGGATCGACAAGAACCGGAGCTGTTACACCCGCTGGACCCTCTGCAATAACAGTCGGTATCGGGAAGGTTTCAGGATCAAGACCTGTATCCGTCGCTGTATCAATCTGAAGCCCTCGGCTGACGGACGTCGTGAAAGTGGTCCTTGTCGTGAACGTCAATGTCGGGGACGCTCCCCCGGTGCGTCTTGTCGAGGTTTCCCGAGTTGAAGCGGTGGCAATACTCGACGATGGCATGACCGGCGCAACAGATGTGTCTTGCGTGGCTCTCGGTGCCACCAAACCAGCAACAATGCCCCCTACGATCCCCGTCACCAACAGCAAAGCGATGACAAGAAGCAAAATGCGGTGGCGTCTCCACCACGGTGTCTTCAAGGCGTTGGGGCTTGGGGGTGGTAGCCGGTTGTCACCATTGAGAGAGTTACACACCTCGGGAAGATTCGAATACTCGCAAACTTCGGGCAGATTCCAGTGGTCATGGCACTCTTGCAGATCACGGCTTGTGCTACGAACACATTGCGGTAGGCTCGAGACTTCGGCGGTGCATGTTGTAACATTAACTCCAACAGGACTCGGTTTGTCCATCTCCAGCTGGGAGGTGTCGGGATCATCCTCATGGGGTCTACATCTCTTAAGAACTACTAGACCGGCGCCTTCTCACTCAGTATATAGGTGCCCATCGAGGCAAGGCGGCAATCTGCAATGTCTGCGCCTCGTTTCTGCACATGGGGTTGAAAAGCTTGAATTGTGTTTGCAGATCATGCGGCGCGGCGGGCGCCATTGTATCACAATTGGGCGGGCTATGCCAGAAGTTGATGTTTAGGGAATAAGGCTCTGGGGGCCGTGGCTTTATTGGGTATCATGCACCGCTCTCGCATCAGCTGAAAAGCTGGCTTGCATGGCCCGTATTCTGAGAGGTCGCTATAGGCTACCCTTCCGCCGTGGCTTGACGCCCTCATACCTAGCTAGCAGCACCGTTGTAAGTTGGCTTTTCATTTCAAGTTATGAGAACTCCCTGACCCCTCCTGACACCCATCTTCGAAAGACCAGCTTGGCGTACCTACCAGGTAGGTAAATCTCTACTCGGGACGGCATAACCACACACCCCTAACCAAAAGCCCATCACAAGTAGTCTCAGGAGTCATCCTGTCCACACACTCTCCAAACCTCTGCTCTGCTGGGCCCCAGATCAACCAGGTGTAGCTGCCACAACCCTTCCATTGGTATTCCGTGTTCTCCAGAAAAAAAGGGGTGTCACAAACCCACTTGCCATGATATCCTATCAGTGAATAGTCACATGGACTTCCCGGGAAAAACGCTATCTCGAGAAAGTCGTTGGCATCTCCAGGTCGCCTTGCTCTTCCAATCTGAACCGCGCGTGTTGGTTTGATTGGTTGGCCGATCAGGGGGTCGGGTTCAAGATTGCTTGGAGACGCTGAGGTAGATTTCAGGGGTTCGTTTACTGTTGTACCTGGCGCCGGAGTTTGGACTGGCAAAGGGGTGGGTGTTAGGGTACTAATGGCTTCCGGTATCCTTGTGGTGGTGGACGGTGGTTGTTCTGGCTTTGAAGGCAGGGACCCTGAACTTGGCGAAGCCGTTGTCAAGCTCGCGTCAGTCGACCTGGCAGGAGGCTGGGTCCCGGAGGTTGTTGACCCCTGAGGTTGGGTCACTCGGGATAGGGATGTGGCGCTGAAAAGAATTAGAAGCTTGAATCGGTATAGTGTTCGGGAAAGAGACCTACCCGGGCGACGTTTCGCTGATTGTTGGCGACGCTGGTACAACTGAGCCACTCGGATTTTGTTGACGTCTAGAGACTAGAACGCCGGCTATGCTACCACCAGCTGCCCCTCCAACAGCCAGCACCCCTACGAGTATCCACCAAGCCCAGTGTCGTCGCCAACAGGATCTTCGAGGAGAAATCGGCTTGCCGCCTGAAACGGTGGAGATCTTGACGCTATTCGCCTCGGCCGACGCAGTCGCTCGCTGGTTGCCGTCGTTGTTATTCGCAGTTGGGATGTAGACCTCTGGTAGATCCCAATGATCGTAGCACTCTGGTAAGATCCAGTTGTCGTAGCACTCTGGTAACGTGGTTTCGTGGGCAAAATCAGCACGGCGAGGGCGTTGGATTGTCTTCGAGACTGTTTCGCCTTCCATATCCCCTCACACTGACTCGATAGGCATATGTGTGTGTCGTGAAGAGGAGCGCAAGAACCTGGCGCTTCAAGAATCCGGGACCTAGAACTCTTTCCATGCTGAATTATTGATCAAGGCCCCCTTTCGACCGGTCTATTCCCATGGTTTGCTTGTAGGCCAGTTTGCGGGCCTGGGCTTACTCAGATTGAGCGGCCGCGCAGGATAGAGTAGATGAGAAACGCCTAGTGGTCGGAGATTACTACGCCACTGTTGTACAGCATTGAGGCGTAACTGTAATGGTCAAACTGACGGTAGTGCTGACCGGCATTGAACAGCTATCGGGTCCGGCGGCTTGAGATCGGCGAGATCGTTGATCTGGGTCGCGGAAATAAGTGGCAGCGATATATCGGACGGTTCTGCATTCCCAGTAAACTGTTAGCCGGACTTGGAGACTTGACCTGACCGGAGTGGAGATGTTACTAGTTTTTCAGACGAACAAAGAAATGTCGGGGGCATAAATAGGCGCTTGCTCCATCGATTAGAGCGCCCTGTTTTCCACGCACATCTACAACGCTCTGTCGATCGAATCTTTTCATAATTGGCCCCTTCCACTACCGAAACCATGCGAGCAAGGAAGAGCAAAGGTGAACGAGGGACCGCCGGATTGGGCTGGATTGGCTTGGTTGTTGTACACCCGTTGGACGCAGGCGCAGCTTCGGTTGGCGATAGAGTGTCTATGGCATCGGTGAAGAGGCAACAGAGCCCTCAACTTGGGTATTCAGACTGGCTGGGAGGTGTTTGAAGGCAGTCTGAACGACAGACTCAAACTTTAGCTATGTGCTACAGGGGAGGCTCGGACGGTAGCTATGGCCATCCGTTTGATGCCGCTCCTTCCCAGTGGGAAAAGGGGTGGAGGCCCTGTACCTAGGGCCTGGACAGATTTTCAAACTTATCGAATTCTGTTCAGTGTTTGGACTGAACTTGACAACAGCATCAATCGAGTTCCTCGGCACCGCACCAAAACCGCAAGAGAAAATGAGCCGCCGAAGGACAATCGATTTGTCCGCAAACGCCCTGGCCTTCTTCGCGAGCCATGGGTTTAGGCCCAGCAGCGCTCCCCCGCCCGCGAGGTCAACCTCGCAGCAGCACGAGCAAGCCCCCAAGCCCGCGCCGCCGCCGAACGAGGCTCCGGCCCCCTCGCCGCCTGTTGACGAGCCCCCGGCGCTCGTGAACGCATACGACCCCGCCGAGTACTACCGCGGCCGGTCGCTTTGGTCCCAGTGTGCGAAGCCGGACCTCCTCAAGTTTTTTGAGGACTTTGAAGAATTCCGGGCTGGGGGCCCCCAGTTCACCCCCGAGGAGGTTCACGAAGCCATCCTCAAAGCCCTCAAGTCAGCCAAGCAGCGGCCCAAGGATGCCCAGCGGGTCATCCCCGAAGACTTTCGCAAGATTGTCGACGAGCGTCGTGCTTTGCCAGAGCATCAGTGGACTGTCGTCGATGCGGCGTTGTACCTGGGCAAATGCTGTTTCAAGGAGCGCGCTGTTGCCGGAACTCAGATATCCTTTCAGCCGGCGGATTTGAAGGACATCAGTTTCCGAAAGGCTGTGATGTTGATGGCATTTTCAGGCATCCGGGACATGAAGCCATGGCTGTTGGAGCAGAAGGAGAAGGAAGAGAAGCTGAAGGAAGAGCAGGAGGAGAAAAGGAAGGCGAGGGAGGAGGAAGAGAACACGGCGCTGCGACTGGTCAGCCAGAATGTCGAGATGCCTAGCAGACCCAAGTCAACGCTGAGATCTTTCTTCAAGCGAGAGAAGGAGAACGACAAGACAACCAATTCACAGATCCCGCCCGAGTCTAAGCAAGCTGCTCCTACATCAGCTGAATCGAACCAGCCTACAGATGACCAGCAGGAGGACGAGACTACGAACTACAAGCATGACGACGAACGCCCAACGCTTTCTCGACAGATGGGGCATCATACTGGCTTTGGTGTTGGGCCTGGTGGAGTCTCTGTGTGGGAATATATTGCGGTACCCGAGGAGTAGTGTTGGGTGCCTTCAAGCCTGTATCACGACTTTGAATGTAGGGAGTGTGTTGGCGGCGGAATGGCTTCAATGTTTGGAGCAAAGCAGTATGGATCAGCCTTCGAAGGAAATACCATCAGAGGCAATGGTTTCAGAGAGAATTCGACCCAAGTGATGGGGCATTGGTTTTTCGACCTGGGCAGCTGCGCCTTTATGGAGAATCAAGACGGGTTGAAGACAGAAGGATCGAACCACTGAATGAAAGAGGTATTAGTTCAATGAGAAGACTGTATATCGGCTCTTTTACCTCTGAAAACCCTTGATATAAAGTGTGCTAATTGCAACAGTTGTCTAAACATGTTCAACTCCCGATCTGAAGCCCCCTATTCTCTTTCCCATCTTGCTGTCTCCCAGTGTCAGGCGGCATCCCATCCGTAACCATGATATCGTCCTCCTCCGCCCCGACCCTCGATTGTCTCCAATTGCTGTTCCCCCCTGCTGGCTCATCAGCGGCCAGGTGCGCGGCTCCAGGTTGTGTCGGCTCGTATGGTGGTGGTGCATCCTGCCCCCCTAACCTCTGACCCGGTGTTGGCGGCAGCCCTCCCACTGCCTGTGAGCTAACTGCCGACACAGGACTCAACTCCTCCCCTTGCTCCTTCATATACACATCCCTCTTAGGTCCCCCATCGGCCATCCTCTGCTCCTCCTCCAGCTGCCGTTTCTTCCTCCGCCGATCGCTCCAGAAGCACAACCCCGTCACCAACAAGAAGAATACCACAATCGAGACCACAATCGCCGCTATTTGCCCACCAGCGAGACCATCCCTCCCGTTGACCCTATCCTCGATGTCAAAGTCGATATTATTCCTCTCCCCATCACCCCCAAAATCCCCATTCAAGATCGGAGTGTCTGACCCGCCGTTCCCCGGCCCCCCAGGTCCGTTGTACGACTTCTCATTCCAGTCGCCCCAGGGGTTGTTGTTGTTGTTATCGTCGTCGACGTCGTCGTCATCGTCGAAGCCAGGTCCAAAGGCGTCCCGCTTGGTGGTTTTCAACAATCGCGGTGGAAATATTGGTGACATTTTGGCTGTGTGTAGGTAGGTAATTACCTAGCTAACAAGAGAAAGGTAGCAGAACCGAAAACAGGGGCACCCGACCCAGTTTAAAGGGAGAGACAGACAAACACGACCCGACCGAATCCCCGACTCATCCGAATGTTACGGCTACACAGACACCACCCACCACAATGCAGATCCCTGCCTGGTGATATGTAGGTCGGATCGGCGCCTATCCAAACATTGAACTCAAGTGCTGCAGCGAGAAACTTGTTTCGGATCCGAAAACCACACCTCTAATCCACTGTTCTCAACACCAGTCGGACAGTCGGTTTACAACCACTGATCAATTACAACTCATTACTGAAGCAAGGGAGAAATCTCTCCAAGTGAGGGGTGAGCTGAGACCTTCGGCGCCGAAGCCTGCATATTCCCTGTGGCAGCTCCATGCAGCCAAGCCTGACCTATTCTCTTGTCAACACGGGCGGGTTCGGTGAGAAGAATATCAGTAACGAATCAAACCACCGTCTGGAATTGTCTCAGCAGTTCTGAAACGCCATATTCATTGGACATTGTGGACTGAGGCACAGCATCCATTCGTCAGTGTCGTGGCGGAGCATGCATATCACTCCATTTCCCAGCCCGACCCGACGCCCCCGAATCCCGCCGTCACCCATCGGTAGTTGGCTCGTATATAAACCATTGCGTATTGCCGAGCCGCTGTTACATTCAATGTTCCCATTATATCCCTATATCTCATTAGTCTCCCAAAAAGACGACAATGATATCCTCAGGTTAGGTAAACAACATTCCTCCAAGCAAACTTCATGTCCTCTCCCTCACCTTCCCCTTATTACCCTTCTTCGCCTCCCCCTTCATAACCCGTTCATACTCCTCCTCCTCCCCCGTAGTCATACTAACCCAAATCATCATCCCCATCACACTCCCCACCATCAAAATCGTCACCACCGCCGCCCCGACCCGATCCGCATCAGTAATAACCTCACTCTCCCCCTCCCACTCCTCCACCTCCCCTTCCCTCCCCGCATTCGGATCCCCAGCGCTCGTACCCCCATGCTTGGCCGTCACAGCCTCCTTGACCTCAGGCTGCTCAACCAGCAAACCGATCAACGCCCCCAGCGCATTCATTTGTTGCCCTGCCCCCGTATTCCCATCATATGCCCCCCTATTCCACCTAAACCCACACGTCCCGTCAGGTAAGCAACTCTCCGCCATACTCCTGGCGGACTCCCTCAGAATCGGCAATATCATCTCCCTCACAACCGGCGCCAGCTGCGTCGTCTGCGCCATCCACCGATGCACATACCCCTTGAACGACAACATATCCGTCGTGCACTGGTTCCTCTCCTCCAACTCACACGACGGTTCCATCGCCGCCGGTCTAGTCCCCGCCCTCGGTTGGCTAACAAAAAAGTTGTTCAAAGTCCTGTTCGCAAGTCCCTCGAGGCGTTCGCGCCATTTATCTTCGCCGTTCGTCTAGACAAAACAAAAACAAGGTTAGCAGGTGGCGTTCATACGACTAACTCCTCCCCAGGGAAACATACGTAGTTGTAGAGGAACCCACACCCCTGAATAAAAATCGCCGCCGTGTACGAAAACTGCGCCCTGTTGATGTCGGTGCAATTCTCCTCCACATGGCCCCCGTCATAAACATTGTAATTCTCCGTATCAATATACCCCACCCCCTCCATCCAATCCCACGTCTTGCCCGCCCACTCGGCGTACGTCTTGTTGCCCGTGTACCGGGCTAACCTCGCGCCCAGGTTGAAAAAGATGGCGTTCGCAATCGAGTTCTTGTAGTTGTACCCATTGTTCGACAGGGGAATCTGCCACCGCAGGCCCCCGTTGCAGTACCTCGTGTCCCATCGTTCCGCTTGGGTGTTGAACACCGCCTGGGCGAGGGCCAGCCACTGGGGCTGGTCGGGAGGGGGGTTCTTGAATGTGGTCTCGGCGGCGAGCATGGCCGACATGCCCCAGAATCCTTGGTCGTCGTTGCCGAGGGAGGCGGTCCAGTTGGGGGGCATGAAGTCGTTGTGGGGGGCGTTGGCTTGGAAGACGAGGGCGCGCTGGGTCATGTCGTTGTGGAGTTGGTCGTGGGTGTAGTGCCAGTAGTCTACCATTGTTCCCCAGAGGGCGCCGCCCTGGGTGGTTCAACCTAGTTAGTTACCGGTATTTAGGGGTTCAAGGGACAGGAGGGGGGTGAAGGGTAGGTAGGTAGACTTGCCTCCCACCAGTAGTATGGTCCTGCGGGAGGGGGCCCGGGGAGGATTCCTGGGGTTTGGCCAGGTTCTTCACCATGGTAATAGCTCATCAGTTTGCTTGCGACGAGCTTGGCAGCGGAGCGTATCGAATCTACCCATGGTTAGCTGCTTGTCGCATGGCGAGTCAAGGTAGAAGCAGTGCGCGCACCCGGCGAATCGAGGTCCACGTTCAACGCAGCCCTAGTGCCGGCAACGGCCAGTGCCAACACGACTGTCCATAGCATCGTGACGGTGTCACATTCTTGCACGAGAAAATGAAAGCAAATCTGCGTTGGATCGAAAGGTCCTGGAAGGTGTTCTGGGCGATCTGTGTGTTTGCTGGTCACACTTGTGTCATTCTGTGCGTCCATGCAGGGGGAGCACTGGCAGCCCGTGCTACGATGGTGGTTGCTGCCATTTGCGGGAAAACAGGAAAAGAGCGTGACGGGCTGTCTGCTGGCGGGTGACGGTTGCTGTACAACCTGGGGGGGGGGGGGGGGGCGGGTGTTCCGGCGGGAGGTGGGTGTTGCTCCTGCCCCTGAGCCCGGGCATGTCAGTCCCGCTGAACAGCACATGGTGCCGCAGCCTTGTCCTTGTCAGCCTTGCCAAAGTACCTCAGCTTCACGGTAGCAGGGGCTTGCACTCTTGTAGCAGCAGCAGGTAATTGTTTCGAGCACTCCCTGGAAAAAGACAATACGATCCAGAATCCAGCACTGTCTCACCATGGGTAGGTACTTTGAGCATCGCGAACGCATCATTACTTAATGAGCTTGCTACAACACCTCACCTACCGATCACTGATCCAGACCTACAATCGATTTCTCTAGGACGCTCTGTCCCACGAATCCTTCCCTACCTTACCGAGCCTCCCTCCCCATTGCCAGTCCAGTCCCGACAAGCTAATGCCGAACACTCCCAATCCACAGACCTCATCATCACAAGATCTTGAACAACACTATCAATCATACAAAACACGACAACACCACCCCGATATAGGACAAATAAACTCCCCCCTACATCAGCTTTTTCAGAATTGTACCTACCAGGAGGTGTAGCGCCAACCACAACAAGCCACCAACCGCAAGCAGGGGGGGAGGGGTTCCCCATCAAGAAACACGATTGGATCAAGTCGGTGGGATTCCACGTTGCAAGTGGTTGGGAAGTTATCATCGCCCTTGAATCTTTGCGTTGTGGACGTCCAGCAGAGAATCCACAGGGCTTTGGCCTGAGAAGGGTTGGACTGATGCCCAAGTCGTTGGGTAAGAGGTTTTGGGTGAACTTATTGTCTCAACGGACTTGGGAATATTACTCAGGTGCCGCATGTACTAGTCCTCGTGGTAGGGCCTAGGTAGTTGAAGTCAGGAAGAGGTGAAGAAGTAATATGACATGGCACTTATTCACCCATGGTATGTTTAGAACATGTCCGGCGTCGTACATGTATGTACTGTCTTAGGTATCATTCCGTATCAGGTTGCGCTACCAAACTACCACACAATCCATCAGGTACCTAATTTTATTATGTTTTGTATCGTAACAAAGAATTGTATTATTAAATCCCCTTCATCTGCTGTGCTACTACTCGTCTGCTTCAGGGTGGTCCCGAAAACTGCTAAACAACTCATCTGCCGTTTCAAAGTTGACCACGTCTTCACTTCTCCGTTCTTCCACACTTCCAGTTTCAGCTTTACCCTCCTTTTCTTTGCTCTCTAAATTGATCACCGTCTGTTGTTTTGCTTTATGCGGTGCTGGCTCGAAATTAGCATCCGCCCGCCCCTCTGTCGCGTTCTCGTTCGGTCTAATTTCCATTGTCCCCTTCTGTCCAGAGTTGATCTCCTCTTCGTCCCTCTTCAACTCCACCCCGGCGTGAACATTTTCCTTCTCTTTGCCTTTTCCATCACCGATTGCGCCATCTTCCTCCGACTTTACCTCCAGCCTTGCCTTCTTGCCGGCTCCCGCCGTCTCTTGATCTGCAGCCTCCAGGTGCCTTTTCACGCTGTCCGGCAAGGTATTGCCAGAGACAATGTTGACGCGAACCATAAGGTCAAAGACCCAGGGATCGTCAATCTCGGAGCCTGGCCGCTTGCTAAGGTAGTTGAAAGCATTTCGGTCCAGCGGCTTTCGTTCCCATACATCTCGGAAGATTCTATGTTTGACGATTGATTCCTCCAGCTTGAACCGTCTGAGGTTTTGTTTGTCCACAAGAATCGGTAGCGGGCTTGCTTCTGCTGCCTTGCTTGCATCCTCGAGCAGCAAGAAGTCGACCAATGTCTGCTGTTGCTCGTCGCGGAGCTGTGTAACCCTTATGGTGACCTTGGCTCGGGAAGGAGAAAGATAAACATTTGGTGGGTTTGAATTGCTGTAATTGGACCCTTGGCCGTCGCATTCCTTTGCCCGGCGGTCAAAGACAACGACGCCGCCGAGAATTCGATCCTCTGCCCAATAGCCCACAACGTCGGCTACACCCTGCGGGTAAATGTCGTGATCGAGATAATGTCTGCTGTTAAAGACAGTGCAGACGGAGTCCGGGGCACACCATTCCTCGTCCGTCATCCACGTGTACGATTCGGGCTTGCTGGGTATCTTCCACTTGGCAATCGCATCAACCGCTTCTCGCCCTCCCTTGTGGACACAGAAGTCGAGCTGGTAGAGCAGCGCTCCAAACTCGTGCAGTGCGACTGCCACCAACTCAATGAGCCGGGTTGCGAACAGCTTGCTGCCGGGGGCTGCTTGTTGATATGCATTCAGCACCTTCGGGTTGAACCTAAGCATCTCCGTATCCCACCTCGGACAGACCTCGCGTGCCTTTTCCATCGCGCCAGGGCAGAGTTCTTCGTGCTCAGTTGCCAGGGGGTGGTCCCCTTCTAGGGGAGGGTCTCTCTGGTCCCATGCGACATCGCCGATGGGAAGGCCGTCGATGATTTGAGCGTACGTGAAGAGAGCAAGCTGGGTAGACAACACGTTGTTGATGGCGCGTACCAAGTAGCTGCGATGCTCGGCATCTAGTCTGTCGATGGGACTACGCGCCTTGTGATCTGCGAGAGCTCTAGCGCGGAGAAGTTCTGTGACAGCGTCCATGTCGTCAGGATCGAGGTCTGGAGTGTGCACTGCATCGATATCGTAGTGTGACGCGCTTGAGGCCATGGCTATTTGTTACTGGGTGGTATTCTGAAGCTCTGGTATCTTGAAGGGAAGGGAAATCAGTAGCAGGAGAGGTGAAGTGGCCAGCAAAAGGTTCGTGTTGTTGGTTTGTTGGTTGCTTGTAGGGAGCATCCATTCTCGGCGACAAAACATAGTCAGGTAGAGAAAGTAAGAGGTGCTGGCGCTGAGCTGGGCGTTGACCCGCATATGCACCCCCTTATTGTTTCGTCCGACATCGTTACCAGACTGTCGGGTCCAACTAGCAATGGAAATAGTGACAGCTTCAGCTACAAGATGCCAATCACTATGGCCCACCCAGCAGTTTTAATGCCTGGGGATGTAACCAACCCTTACTGCCAGGCAGAGCCTCTTACACATGACCAAGGTCTCTGGTTCTCTCTTCCATCCTTGGGAAGAAGGCCATGAACCAGCACCCAGCATCATGACCGCCATAGGTATTGTTGCTCTCCATCACACTCCAGGCGCAAGCGCCCGCTGGGCCAACAACAAGCCACGACTGAGTACCAGAAGTTCCTCTGGTCTTCGTGACATCGTGCGAATGGCTGCAAATCCGGCTTACATCAGGGTCTGGGCATGAATACTTGAGGCACACGACATGGGTGAGTAAATGGATGGGGTTTTCGGTTTAGCTTTTTGGCAATATCTGGCGTCTGGAGTTTGTGAGCAACAAGGGATTTGATACAGGTAGGTCAGCTTCATGTTTGTGGAATACCTTAGGTACCTAGATATAGACTCTATGCTGAAATAAAAACTCTAATTGGAACGGTGCCATCCCGGTTGTGCCCTCGGTCACTCAAAAGGCCAACCAAGTCTCAAAAGAGATCTGCGACCATCCCCCGCCCACACTCACCCCATAGATAGGTACACCTCGAACCCACCGCCCAGATGTACACCCTCATCATGAAACTAGCACCCTAGCCCATACCCCCTGGAGGCCAACCACACAACCAACAGCGAGCGCCGAGAAACCGGCTTCGGGATGGACACGCCGGTCCGGCGACCACTAATCACCCCCAGCCCCTGAAGAAACCATCAACCTTCCTATCAACCCTACCTACCCATCCGTGTCAAACCTCGCCTCGTCCATATTCCTCACAAACGTGACAAACCACCTCACGGTGTGGATATGATTCAACACACTGACTCTTTCGTCTACCGTATGTATCTTTCCCAACCCAACCTCGTCATCAGCATCATAGCCGGGAGCAAACCGAAAGATGTGTCTTGTCAACGCCCAGTAGAACCTCGTGTCGGTGTTACCCGTCATGATGCCCGGGGTGACAATAACATTCTTCCCGTAGACGGCACGGACTGTGCCAGCCAGGGTTGTGAACGGGGTGTTGGCTGAGCCGTCGGCTGGGGTGATGGGCGCTACTTCGAGCTTGTTCACCGTGGACGACAGATGGACCGAGTTGGGCTCCTCTTGCGAGTCATCAAATGCGTGGAGGGTGAGGTTGTATTTCTTTGCGATTTCGTCCCCGATCGAGGTGAGACGGTCGGTGACAATCTTTGTCGTCTCGCCGATGTTGATACGATGGTTGACTGTTACCGTGGCGCGCTCCGGGAGAGCGTTGGTCTTGATGCCGCCGGAGATGACGTCCACGGCTTGCGAGGTTTGCATGAGGTACTTGATTGCCGGGCCTTGCTTGGCAGCCTCGAGCGCAAGGCGGTCGGGCTTGTTCTTGCAGCTGTGGAAGAAGCTGGACTTGCTGAAAGCGTTGTCGGCTAGGAGCTTCTTGAGTTTCTTTGGGAAGTTTTCCGAGTAGCTGGCACCGCACTGGAGCTGCGAGTAGTAAGGGTTTTCCTCGACCAGGCGCGTTGGGTACTGTTCTGATTCGATCTTGGTAATGAGCTCGCTGAGAACGCCGATGCTAGTGTGATCGGAGGGGATGGAGGAATGGCCGCCTGGCATCCGAACGGTGATTTTGACGTCGACGTATCCTTTCTCGGCTGTTCCTGGCTTCGCAAAGAGGGTGCCCCATGTTTCTTCGAAGCTGGCGCCTTCGTCGACGATCACAGCGACACCATCCTTGCCGTATCTCTCCTCGATAAAGGCAGAAAGGGTCGCTGCTCCTCGCCTGCCTGATACCTCTTCGTCGAAGCCAAAGGATAGGAGAATTGTGCGCTTGGGCTGAAAATTGGCTTCCAGAAGAAGCTGAAAGGTTTCTAGCAACGCGATGAGAGTGTTCTTGCAGTCGGCAGCACCACGACCCCAGACATATTTGCCATCATAGGCGCCGCTCCTAGAACCATGTCAGCAATGCCATTTCATATCTTTCCTGAGCTCAGCGTACCAGGGCGGGTGTGTCCATGATCCAATCGTCTCTGGCGGCACGGGTACAGTATCCTGATGGGCCATCAACAGCGTGGGTTTCAAGCTGTCATCACTGCCCTTCCACGTGTACAGCAGACCATGGGTGTTGACCTTTTCCACCTGCAGCCTCTCGTGGATCAAGGGGAAGGTCATGGCGAGATATCCATGAAATTTGAAGAACACATCCCATCTTGGATCTCGACCAATCTCACCCATATCATCGAATGATTCTGTCTTGATCTGGACAGCGCGGGAAAGACGATCAACGCTGGCGTTTCGGAACGCGTCCCCCTCGATGATGTCGACGAGTTTGTCGAGGGCTTCGTTTTTGCCTGGGAATAGGGGTTCAGGTTGCGTGCACTGGCCCTTGAAATCGGGTTCGCGGAGGAAAACAAATAGGAGGGGGCGGTCCACCAAAACTGAGATGCCGTACAAAGACAAGAGGAAACCAAACAAAATACACCAATAACTCCCTCTGATGCTGGTGCGCATTCTGGCGCCTGCTGGTGACCGAGGCAGCTTCTGTCCGTCGGTCATGGCTTCGCGCGTCTCCAATTTTTCGTACATGTTGTCTGCCATCGTTGTGTGTTTGGTGGTGATGGCGATGAAGTGGGATGAAGGAGCAAGGAATGATGTGTGGCGGGCGAGATGACGCTCGAGACACTGTGGGGCCCCTGAATCGCCGCTGGGCGGGAATAGTGAATCAATTGCCGAACTATTTGTCGTCAATGAAACCCACGCTGTCCAATCACATCGCCTAATTCGTGCTATGAGGTGAGCGAAACAACAACGGCCCAGGTCCATAGCCGTTACTGTGAGAGATGATTTGTATGTCTTTTCCAATGGAAATTCCAGTCTGCCGGCGAGAAACCCAAACATGCATTTCCGTCTCGTCCGCATGAGGCCATGATAGAGGGGGTAGATGGCATTGAGCATCACTGAAACCTGGGCATGATGTTATTTCTCACATCATACATATCAGACCACTTGAACCAACTGCACTCGGATGTCCATATATGAATGCCAGACTGCCATTCAGTTATGAACGGTCAAATGTCAGCTCACGTTGAATCCACAAGTGATTAGGTATTCACTTTGTGAGAGATTGAGACGGGAGTCAACCACCCTCGGATCACACCCCGAGCAGGGCCTTCCACTTGGGACTAAGACGCCGGAGCTTATGTCCCTGTGCGAGGAACGCACAGCCGAAAGAGCGAGGGGGTTGACAACAGAGGGCACTCGCCGAGAGCGGAGACCAACCTGGATGACCGAGCCGAGCACCTTCCTTTCTTGTGAGCCCGAAGTGTCTAGTAGGTAGACAAAAGCTTTAGGCACCGATTACCTACCTTACAGTACCTAGGGCTTTTGCCTGCCCACAAAATTGCAACTATGCCTCGCTCTTTTTCCCTCGCACCTTTCTCCCACTTCGACACCTCCCCTTTCTCTCTCTCTCTCTCTCTCCCACAAGCTTCAAACTCTTCACCCCCGCCTCAAAGTCTTCACCCGAGTAATCTCCGAGCAGTCCTCGCTCGCGAACCTGCCATTCAAGTTCTCGAGGTAATACACTTCCACCATCCACTCGACACCTCGACCTTCATACTGACGAGCAAAAGGCAGGTCGCCATCCTCACTGGCGATGCTCCCTTGACCCAGGTGGGAGACATGTTTCACGACAGGGTCTCCCGAGTTACGCCATCTTCCCAAAAGGCCGCCGCTTTCACACGACATCTACCCGGCACCTCCCAATGCACCTACCCGGCACCGCAAGTTCACACAGGACCTATCCAGCAACTGTGTGCTCGGGAACTGGTGTTCCGATCATTGCCCTGGAGCTTTTGAGCAGGGCCACCCAGATGCTTGGCCGTGGAACACTATTTCAAGTGATTCATGATTTTAGCTGGGGGATTGAAGTATTTAATCGAATAGAAGTATTTAACCGAATGCTTTTATTCGGTTGAAAACTTCGATTTCACAGCTAAAGTTGTGAATCACTTGAAATGGTGTTTGTATCTCGATGGCCCTGCTCAAACGCTCCAGGTCAAGCAGGGTCTCATTCGAAGAAACCTCCCTGTGCCCACCATCAGTCGAGGTCGGCCCTTCATCGAGCTCAAGAACGGTCGGCACTTCAACTGTCAATGGACTCAGTGTACAAGAAAGGCGCCAGGTATGTCATTCAGTCTCTATTCCTCTCTTTGAAGATGGTATCCTGACAAATTGTTATTTCCAGGCGACGAACGACGATGATTTGCTTCATCGATGCGAGCTTCGCTTCCTCAAGAGATCATCAGCGTGTACAGCTTGCTGAACCCATCGCAACTCACACTTCATCGGTACTGGTAAATGTGACGGGTGTCCTCACCGTGCTTGGCGCGCAATCTCAAGGTCTGGACCTTGACGCCTTGGAGCAGCGGGATCGACCTCCATCGCTTGGGTTGGTGTGTAGGTGGAGGAAGGAGGGTGGTTGTGGGGTATTGGGTTGATAAAATAGGACAATTATCTTGGAATTCACCAGCATCATTCACTCGGCTCTCCAATTCCTGCCACTTTCTTTCGTGATGTTTTTGACTGCCTCAATGGATGTCTTTTGTTGGCAGTACCCAAATAACAAGCAGCACCCCACCCTCCAAGGCAGCCATACCACGTGATCAACTCAGGGGCTCATTTCCACCAACCCGCCAATGTTTGTGTTTCCCCAGCATCTCTACTTCACACCGCCACACCATTGATCACTCACAATGAAGTCGCTTTTCCCCTCCCGTCGCAAGCCGCCACCGGCTCAAACCCCCGGCCAAGACTTTTTCGCCCATCTCCCCACCGAACTGGTCATCCTCGTTCTCAAACAGCTCCCCACCTCCAGCGACATCATCTCGGCCCTGCACGTCTGCCGCAACTGGCGTGACATTCTGCTCTCACGAGAAATATGGCCTGCCGTCGCCGACCACCTAACCCCCGGCCTCACCCTCCTGGTCCGCATGTCGTATGACTACTCAGCCGAACCCCGAGGGTTCAACTCCGCGCTGAACTTGCACCACCTCCACCAAACCGGCCTTTTCGCTCACGCCCGGCACCACGTCGTGCGCCTGAATGACAAGTCTTTTACCGTTTCCAAGCAGGTTCCCGTTCGGGACGGGGGCGTGCACTCCCTCGGCGACGTGCCCGGTCTTGATCCCGCGGCGGAGGAGCAGCATGTGACCCATGTCAGGCTGTACAGCCACGGCCGGGTGGCCTGGTGGCCCGAGGCGTGGCATTTGCCTTACTTTGCGGTGGTGGATGATTTGAGAAGTAAAGTGAGGAGGATGTTTCTCTTTCCTTGGCCGGAGGGGGGAGAACAAGTGAGGGGGGAGGATCGGAGGAGGGGGTGGAAGACGGCGCTGGGGGAGAAGCTGTTTATGCTTGGGCAGGAGGACGCGGGTGTGTGCGTGTGGCATTTGGAGAGGGATGAGGTGAGGAGGGTGGAGGTGCCGGGGGGGTTTGACAGGTGTGTTGTGGCTGATGATAAATTGTTGTTTTTGGGGAGGGGGAGGGCTGAGATTTGGATTTGGCAGTGGCATGTTTCTCACAGAGGGGTGAGGACGATCATGGTGGATGACCCTGATTGTTTTGTTCCTGGGCCGGTGAGGATGGGTGGGCAGATTGTGATGGGGTATCCGAGGCCGGCGCCGAAGCTGGGGTTGAGGTTTACGGATACGGATGTGAAGATTGATTTCATTCTGCATCCGCTTGATTGGAGGGTGTTCTGGTTAGTGACTTGGGATGAGGTGGAGTTGGTTGTGAGTGAGTTCCATGGCGGGTGCATGACCGGGCGGAGGGTATGCCCGCCTGAACACGTTGCGCATCGGGCGATGGTTCGTTCGAGGACTGATCACGCGGTGCATTACCTCCGCACTGATAGATGCGATGCACATGGGGGTTATGTTCTCATGACAGCATGGATCGGGGAAGAGCCCATCTGCGACGCCGGACATGTGGGAAGCATTGTCTCTGTCTGCTTCAACATCTTCACCTCGGAGTTCAGCACATTTGTTCACCACGCATCATATCAACGGACACCTGCTGCGCATCTCTGGGATGGCTTGCTAGCTGTCAGGGTAGCTGGTGAAAGCGAGAACGGACTGAAACCGGTTGTTGCGCTGTTGAAGCCCTGCCATGCACATGAGGACAATGAGCGTACCATATACCCTGGAGACCAGATGCCGGTACGCCTGATCAAGCAACCAGCTGCTACTGTCTCTCCAGCAGAGACAACTATGACTTTTGTGTGTGAAGATGATGAGATTCGGCCGCGCGCACATTCTCTCCATGGTATGGCATATGCCTTGGAGGCTGGTGGTGATGCCAGGCAGGCAGGCACAGATGTCATGAAGGCCGAGTGGCTGAGCGGTGATGACAAGACACTGGTGTATGTATGTGGGAGGGATTATACGGTGTGGATGTTTGGGGAGGATGGTGCTTGCAAGGAGAAAAAGGATGGTCGTTTGTGGAAGGAAAGGTTCAAGAACGCCATTGCTAGCTCGGGGCGTGGGTCGAGGGATTAGAGATGACGAAGACAATACAATCAATCTGCTTGGAAAGCCTTTTGAACTTGTAATTTTCTCTACACATTGCATAATGGAAATCCATCAATTCTATCTTGAAAAACAAAGCTGTCTCGAGAGCGGGAGACTCAAATATTTTCCCTGTCTTGCCAGTGTAGATGCGCCAGCTACCTACCTACCCAGTCAGGCATTGGCCGGGTTGGCTTCGCAGATTTGCAGACCGAGTTCGATCCGACAATGAAAGCTCCTTGGCCACAAGACCCAATCCACATGCGTGGTCCTCCTGCTTAGGTAGATTGGGGTGTGCCTTCCTTCCAGGTAGATTATTATTTCTCGCTCAGCAGATCGGGGGATGGCCTCCATGCCTGTTCCAGATCGCTCCCAACTGCGTTGCCCTGGGCCTTGATTTCTCCGTCACGGGTCAAGTGATTGTGATACCTATTGGAAGTGAACCACCGTGTTGCTTTGAGTAAAGAATTGGGAATGTGTCTAGGGAAGGACCTGTTGGTTTATGTACATAGCCCTATACATTAGAACCTGTGTGCTGCTCATATCACCTATCGCCTTCACATTACTTCAGGGATATGGTAGATAACGGTCCCGGAGACGGCTTTCACCAGTTGGCAGAGCTCCAAACTCCCGTCGAGGAAGGTGTTAGTCCGCGGTGCTGGGGGGGAGGACCAGCCATCACACAAGACGAGACCACGCACGTTCTTGCACCAATGGCAGTGACCAAATTTCCAGGTTTCTTGCAAGGTACATATCTGGAAGCACAGTGTGCCAACTTGTATGGACGGAGAGGGCCGCAGAGAAGGACCAGGTGCTGCTTCTCCCAACGGGTAGAGCCGGTTCGCTTTGCATCAGGGGTCCAGAACTTCCGTAGCAACACTCTCTGAGTCGTGACAGCCTCTGGGAGGAGCGAAACATCTTCTTGTCACATTCTTGCAAGAGTCATCGTTCGTAGGCACCATCTGATCTTCTTGCCTCTGCTTTCCTGTGAACCGAGCCTCCTTGGGTCCGGCCGGGTCCTAGGTACCTAAGGCCTATGGCCAGCGTCGAAAGGAATAGATTCATGACATGATGAGGCCAAAGGTGCTCGCACGTAATATATCAGACATGCTCCTACAGAAGAAACAACTGCGATGTGTCCCTGACAAACGCATGATTCTCAATGGCCGAACCACCGTCTCCACACCGAGACGGAAACAATTGGAAGTCTGCCAGTGACGGACGGCCTGAAGGTTCAGTTGCTCGTGCCTGGACCGGGCAGCCAGTTCCTTCCTCGTAAATCAATCTTGCCCACACAAAAATATATCAGAAAATTAGCAAACTCTCTAGGTTTTCTTCCCACCCCCGCTTCCTATCCCGCCAGACGTCCGCCAGCTTCTTCTGCCTTCTCGTTGATTTCTCCCTTTGAATTCTTTCAGAGACGCAACGCAGCTCATCGAAGAATACTTGCAATCTGGTTCCTTCAAAACCTTCTGGCCCAGTTCTACGATTCAGTCTTTGTTTATTTAATCCCTTGGGATATTTTACCTTTGAAAAATCATGCCTCGCACTCGCTACGGAACAGCCTTCTTTCTGCCAGAGCTGGCCTTGTCAGAGCCGGTCGAGATGCCGGTGCCTGCGGTGGCCGTGATGGCGCTCGCGGTGGCCGTGATGGTGCCTCTCACCATTTACCTACTTGGACCACGATGGTCGTGTGTTTTCCTGCCTAGTATGTTCTCTCCTCCTTCCTTTAAAATAGTGTCAGTTCTCTCTGGCCTCCAGAACTGATCAGATTGTTAGAATGGATTCTCGACGTGCTCCTGGCCCACTTCTTCGACATGCCTCCCATCGACACCAAAGCTTGGTGTCTGGCTGTCCTTGTTGTCTTTGGCCTCTGGGAATTTCTCGATGTCAACATTGAGAACTAGAAGTAAGTTTTATTCTGGCTGTTCTCTCGTATATTCACTTCTAACCGCGGCTGGGCCAAACAGGTCACCGCTTCGTCGGCGCCGGTGAGCCCCTCTGTTCGCCCGCGGGCGTCTATTGGTACACGACATAGCCCTCGCGTCGGTGTTCTGTTGCCTCAGCTGGCCAAGTCTACACGCACCTGTGCTCGGTGCTATCTCTGGTATGTCATCATTTGACCTTTGTCTTGCTTTCGACTAATTTCCAATTACAGGCAGAATAGCTCTGGTAGCTCCAAGCCTCCAACCAATTGTCCCCGCTTGATAGGTATGGTAGCCTTGGTCGGTCCTGCCTCCTCTCGACAGACCGATTCTGCCCCACGCCACGCCTCGCCAGCCCTGCCTGGACCAACCCTGAGTTATTATGTCCTGGCGGTCCATCCTTATCTCACCGTACTGCCAGTGACTCCCTCTGGATCATCATCCCCCAGCGAAGAGCCGTTGCCGCCGTCCGATCCAGTGGTCGAGCGAATGCCCCATGTTCATCATGGACGAGGCAGACCCCTTCAGGGTGATGACACCGCCCCGGCGCTTGGCAGCCAGTCCCGCTTCCTCTCCGGGTGGGGGGGTGTCGTCAACCTTCGACACCCCCTATAGTCAAAAGTCAGCAACGCCGGCCTATGTCGAGCCCGAGCGCATGGTCTGTCCCTCACAAACTTCCGAATCGTATTCATCCGAAAGGTACCCTCCACACCCTGCCGGAACCATGCGGATGGACCAGCCGGCCATCGCAGCGTTGGAGCTTCTCCGCAACGCCTTGCTAGGCGACAGGACCGTGTCAGAACTCGCGAAGAATACGCGGACCCCGGAGGGCCCGCGCTTGATCACGAAGAACATCCTCCAGCCGATGATGAACGAGGAGGAGATCAACCTCCACCACGACGCGGTGGAGAGTCTGTGCGGCGACGAAGATGTGTTCCGGAAGCTGAGAGATTGGTTGAAGGAATTCGAGAGACCCCGTGTTGGACTTCTTTGCCATCCAATCGGCTGTAGCGAGGGGCGGTGTGTACAAAGGGCAGGGACGTAATCAACGCAAGCTGATGACTTGATTGTCTTCCGCGGCAACGATCACGAGGCCTCTGGCCAACTCCTCAAAGGAACAGTTGTACTTTGCAGGAGAGGGGTGGCGCAACACCACCGAGGTCATGGCTCTTCAAGGCATGCCCGTCAGGGAGATGGTGAGTAATGTCCTTATACCCTGCTTTCGTTCATGCCGTGAGTCCTCAGACTTCGATTAGCAGACAAAATTCTAACATTCAAGGTTTCAGGACGCATCTGCTTTTCCCTTCTGAATTCCCCAAGTCTTGACGCCATGCGAGAACGACGCGTGGAGCGCCCGAACACACCACCTACCTAGGTATGTTGGCCACTGTTGGGTCAGCGCTGTCGTGAAAACGGCACCCCCGAACAAGTCGTCGCCACAATGACCAGCAAGCCTCCATTCTGGCAACGCGGGTGTACTTGAGTTCAAGGTTTGCCCTCAGCAGGTCGTAACAACAAGGCTACTCTACTGCCCACAGACTCGTGTTGCTGGCCAAGTCGGCTGCAAAGGATTTAGTCCCGAGCGTGCGATTACCGCAGTCCACTTTGGCTTGTTCCTGCAGAGCGTCGCCAATGCAGCACCTAAACCCATCGATCGGAACATTCATTCTTCTCGATCCACAGCTACCTACCTATGCTGGCGCCCTCCGGAGCGACAGCCCTTGTGGTAATCGACGACACCCTCTTCGAGACACAAGAGCCAAGCACCCTACAAATGGGATCCTCAAGCCCCTACATGCACCGCATCGTGCCGTAACATTGTCGCTGGGACCACATCGCCTCATCACTGGTTCTGAAGCCGCCTAACTTTTGAGCACTTCCCTGGCGCAGTTTCGGTCTCGACCTCGACGAAACGGTCATCCGAAACAGTGTGGGCTTCAACCTCACCGGCAAGAGAGTCCCAGTTGAACCAGGCGTCGCTGATGGATCGACGCCGCTCGGCGGGCCTCGAACGTTCCTCGACACAGGGTTTCGGTGGCAAGTCTGGGAAGCATTCAGCGGCCCTGCAAATTTGTGGTTCTGGCTCCGGTCCGGGGAGCCGCAGCACCCACACCGCTGCGCGCTTCACCCGACAAGATGATGCCCAACCCGCACGTATATGGCCACAGGCCACTGCCCAGGGTGCTGTGAATGTGGCCCAGCAGCAATATCACAGCTGCTTGGCGGGCGCCCACAATGGCGTCAATGCCCTGGCGCAGAGCCACGCCCAGGAGAGTTCTCTTTGGGGAGGGGGGGTTGGGAGGTGCCGGGTATGTTGCTTTGGAGTGGCAGTGGGCAGTCGATGGTTGATGGTCGGGTGGACTCTGCCTCATCATCCTGTGTCCTCGCCTGCCCGCGCACGCCCATACGCCGAACTGGTGATCCTTGAGCGAGTGGGAGGGTGGAAGGACGGTAGCCAGAATTGTTTGTTTGTTTTCTCTGTCAATATTCTCTGGGGACGATGGGCAATCGATGAATGGAAGAGATTGAGGACGATGGACGAGGAATACGCTCAGGTGGGGTGGTGTAGGAGTAGTGTATGGGTATTGTTGGTGTAGGAGTAGTGTATGGGTATTGTTGGTGTGTGTGGATATGGAGTGGTGTGTATGGATATGGAGTGGTGTGTATGGGGTATCGAGATTGGTGGATGGACGATGGCGACCAAGAGCGATGAAGAATATGCCCAGATGGGGATGATGGGGGGTAGTGTAGTGATATGGTTGGTGTGGTGTACAAATACCGGGAGATGTGTTTGAGGTGTGGAGTTTGTAAGACGTTGACGAGATTGAGGAAGACCGACGAGGAATACGCCCAGACGGGGGAGGGTGGTGGGGGGATAGGTGGTGTTGTTGGCGTGGTGTGTTGAGTTTGGAACCCAGACAGTTGATTTGAAGCATGTGGTTGGAGGGCTCTGGTGAGCTTGGCAGTTGGATTACGTGCTCTTCCTGTATAAATATCTCTTTGGGACGCTCTCTCGAGCAGGCTTTAGACAATATTCTTTAGTTCCACTTTGCGCAGCATGTTCCAGTGTTCGTGATACGAGATGAGACATATGGTGCAGTTTTTTCTACACGTTGGTGATAGACTCAGCTTTCCATCACGATGCTATGATCTTCGTCTCACCGTGTGAAGTTTGATGGTGAGCAAAAAAAGGAGTGGACGACTTTACTCTGAATTTGCATATTTTTCTACCGTTTCGATTTCCAGTTTACTCCAACCCTCACAGATACCGCAGAAAGTTTTGCAAAAGATCATCAATCATATTCATTAACATATCCCCTAACTGATCATGTACCCCATGAAACCATTGCGCCAACCTTTCCCATGTCCGTGTGCAAAAAAAGCATCCCACCCAACACATGCCGCTATGTGATGCTGTCGTCATAAGAAACCCCAGCTAGATAGAAAAGAAAAGCCCACAAACCCATATTTTAGGTCAATCAATCTGTACAAAGAAGAAAGCAATCCCAACTTTTTCCTTTTTTCGTCTCTCCCAACCCCTCAGCTAGCCGAAGCAGCCTGCGAAGCCACGTCCTCGGCCGCCACCGAATCCAACTCCCTAGCCATCATCATGAAGTGATTCGTCACCTTCCCCGTCATGGCCCTCTGCGGGCTCCCACTCCTGCTCTGCCCCGCCGGCATGCTCATCGTCCTCGCCCTCCTCGACCCCGGCCTGGCAATCAGCTTCGGCCTCGGCGGCCTGCTCTCGTCCAGCGCCGGCCTCGCCTGCTCCTTGGAGATGACCAACCCCTGCGTGATGGACATGAGCTCCCCATTCTCCACGCAGCACATGCTCGGCCACACCACCAGCAAGATCTCATCCGGATCCACCTCCCCCTCAAACGTTTCCTCCTCCTCATCCTGCTCGCGGACAGAGTGCAAGCTCCTGTTATCCCCCTCCCCACTGTGGTTCCCATTCCCGTTCAGCAGCAGCTTATCCCCCGGCAACGTCCCCGCGGCACTAACCGTCCTGATCGAAGCCGGAATCGGCACCCTGCTCGCCTCGGCCAGCGCGCTCTCCAGCCTCTCGTCTATGCTCGTCGGCACCGCCTCCTCGTCCGTGTCCACCGCCGCTTTATCGTTCTCGATCGCCTCGGCGAACTCGGGCAGGTCGAGGACCTGCCAGTCGTAGTCGTCGTAGGGGGGGCCAAAGTAAGGCTCGATCTTCATGTTGGCCACCTGGATGCGCATCCACTGCTCGCAGGCGAGGCGGCAGGCCGACTCGAGGCCGGTGCAGAAGGCTTCGAACTGGAGGGCGGTGAGGAGGTGCTGGACCAGCCAGGAGACCTCGCGGACGACGGTTTTCACGCGGCGGGCGGCCTGTTCGAGCTGGCGCTCGGGCATCATGGAGAGCATGGTTGCGCGAAAGTGGGCTTCGCGGGCGGGGTCGTCGTCTTCGAGGGCGCGGAGGAACTTGACGAGGGGTTCGTCGTCGTCTTCGAGGAGGTAGTTGGGGCGGAAGACGTGCCTGTGGAGGGCCCGGGACAGGATGGCGAGGACGGCGGAGATGCGCATGCCTTTTGCGGCGGGGGTGTTGGATTGGGGTAAAGGGATCTGGAGCTGGGTGGCCATTTTGAGGTAGGGGGAGGTGCGGAGGTTGGTCCAGCAGGAGGCGTCGGAGAGGATGGCGTCGTCGATGTCGTGGCGGAACGAGGTCTCGACCAGTGTCACGATGGTGGTCCAGATCTTGTCGAGGACGGCGACGTAGGTGTCTTCGTTGTCGTGCTGGAGCTCGATGCGGTATTGTTCGAGGTCGGCGAGCTTGTTGGAGGTTACTTCGAGGTTGTGCTCGGTGTCTTCGAGGCGGTTTTGGAGGTCGTGGTTGTGGGACTCGGCCGTTTCGGCGCGGGCGGTTTCGGTGGTGAGTTTCCCGTGGAGCTCGTCGATTTCGTTGTTCTTTTCGTCTAGGGTTTGCTGGAGAGACGCAATTTGCTCTTCGGCGGCCCGGAGGGACTCTTGGAGGCTGGCGATCTCCTTATTCCTCTCCTCCATGGTTGTCTCAAGAGTAGCAATCTTTTGCTTCGCAGCCTCCAGCTCTTCCTCCAACGCCTTCTTTGCCGCCTCCAATCCCTCCACCTTCTCCGTTAAAGCCTGAATCGTAGCCTCGTTATCGGCCTTGATCTGCTCAAGCGTCTTCTCCAACTCGACCTTCGCCGCCGTCAGCGCAGCAATCGTTCCCGCGGCCAACACAGCCGCCGCCGCAGCCGCCGCCTCATTCGTCTTCTTCTCCTCCTCCACCGCCAGCTTCGCCGCCTCCAGGTCCTGATACTGCTTTGTCGTGAGCGCCTTAAGCTCCGACAATTCAAGCTTCTTCAAGTCGACCAGATCGGCATACTCCTGCTCCTTCCTCGCCTTGAGATCGGCGTACTCCAGCGTCGTCTGATCCCTCAAATCAGCGTACTTCTTCGCCGCCGCCTCTGCCGCCGCCGTCGCGGCCTCGATCTCCTCGTTTAGCGCCCTGTGCG
The DNA here is from genome assembly GCA_030512305.1 of Cercophora samala. Taxonomy (NCBI): domain Eukaryota; kingdom Fungi; phylum Ascomycota; class Sordariomycetes; order Sordariales; family Lasiosphaeriaceae; genus Cercophora; species Cercophora samala. Next base: position 57,371 of record JAULSY010000033.1, on the reverse strand, counting down.
TCTCTTCCAGGTCGGTCTCTAACCTCGTCCTCGTCGCGGTGAGCTGGAAGATCTCCTGGACCTTCTCCTGAACGACCAGCTCCATCTCCCGTCGCTCCTTGACGAGGATTTCCTTTTGGTCCTCGAGCTCATTGCGGAACTTGCGGTATTCCTCCAGTAATACCTGGTGGGAGGTGCTGAGCTGGTTATTTTGCTCCTTGACAAAGAGGAATTCACTGAAGACGTCGGCGACGAGCTTGTAGTTTGGGTCAGAGGTGAGGTCGCGGATGGCGCGGACCAGGCCGTCGACCGCCTGGGCGGGGTCGGCGTCTGGGTGGTGCTGGGGGTGGTGGTGTCCATGGTGAGGAGCGTGGGAGCCCATGGTTGTGGGCGGTGGCGTGGGCGGTATTTGCTGGGCTGATGGCTGCTTGTAGGAGGAGGGGGTGGATGGTCTTTCTGGGTGGTGTCCGTAGGAACCTGATGGTGGTCTGCCGCCGGTGGTGGCAGAGGAGTAGTAACGCGAGCCCCGCGGGTATGAGGAAGCCAGTTTTACGGTGTTTGTTCCGCTGTTGTGAAAACAGCGGTGGGAAGTGGGAAAATGGAAAGGTTGGGGAAGTGGAGAGGGGGGGCGAATGGGTATGAGCTATTATCTTGCGATGGGTATCCTGGGGATTGCAGTCTTGTTTGTCACGATGATGATGATGATGATGATGATCGAACAGACCAGTATTTTGTGTGGCAGAGATGATGAGGGGGAGTTGTAACGAGGATAGTCAGCTGGATATATACTTTCCCTCCAACAGACACGCGATGGTGAAGGGTTTTGTTGTTCTGCTCATGAACGGATCACCAGACTTTTGGGTCCAATTGGGCTCTAAGGTGCTGCAAGTCCCACCCGGCCGCTCTCTCTGCTGGGATCTGCTGGCCCATCACAGCGTGACAGATGGAGCACGGCGATGGAGCCCAACATCAACCAGTCCTTTTTTGCTTCTCCTGTTTCCCCCAGTTTTCCCCCCTGTCACTGCTGTCACTCACTCTCACTGCTGTCGAGACCGCCTCGCCAGAATATGCAAAATTCTCGCCGTCTCCTGCAGGCCGCTTGGTCGTTTGATGGCCCGGGGCTCCATCCAGTGTTTTGACGTGGCAGCATCCATCGCCAACCCTCTCGGGCAGGGGGACAGGCTTGGCGTTTATTGGACCCACCAAGTGCCGCTGTTACAGCGCTAACCACACGGCCACCGGCAGCTGTTGAAGCTTCACCACTCTTTTTTTTTTTTCCCGTCCGTCGTCGTTGTCAACCACATGCTCACTTGTGCAATGGACATGAACCCCTATCAATCAACTCCCTCCTCCTCCTCGAACCCGCCGGCCTGGATCACCAACTTCAAACGTCTTAACCATAATTATATCCCACCACTGCATTAGCGGGCCGTGCCTCGGCCAAGAATTGGGCTCAGCGCAAACCCATCACCGGTGCCCAAGTTGGCAACGCAACGACTGACAACTGGCAGCAATCAGCTTTCCCAATTCACCTTCTGACTTCTTCATGAGCCGGTCTCCGCGAATGCGCCGGTGCTGTACATCATGTACATACATGCTAATGCCACGTCGGCTATCTGGAATCTGGGGATGGCATCAACTACATATTCCTTCTACCTGGTAACCCCGCCTTCAGCCGCCAAACAGATTTACCGCCTCATATCACGTCTCACCAGGGAGCTGAGGATACCCTCAACCACGGATTGGTCACCGCTCAAGGGGAACTCAGCCTTGACCCCCAATCCCTCTTCTCCACTATAATCAGATCCATACATACAGATACACTACATGTACAGATCAAGACCCTGGCTGTGCCATGTGTTTCGAAGCATGAGCAACGGGCAGCTTCCGGGTGGACATCAACGGTCTCATCGTCTAGCTGTATGTCTCTTGGCACCATGTAAGTACAACAGTCTGCATGGTTATGAGACCCAGCCGGATGGGCACGCTAGTATGTAGGTAGGCGCCCGGTGTTGCTCGATGAATGACTGGTGTTTGGACCTTGGAATTGACCAATGACTGAGTGGCAAAGCGTCCAACAAGTGTTGATGTTCGTAGCTCGAGTCTCGTCTGAAACTCGGATCCCGTCCTCTAACCCCCACGGACTTTCGATCGTTGGGTATTCGGTAATTCTTTGCTTCACCTCAAAGGTTTTTCAAAGCACTGCATATGCCAAGACAGGATTCGGATTTGGATGTCGGAGGTGTGGTGGGCATTTATTACACACCGCCAAAGGGTTTTGCCAGCCGCATGCATTGTTCACCGCATAATAAAGAGGCGACTCATGTTGTCGGTATGCATGCGTGTGTTTCACCATGATGCCTACTTCGGAGTTATTGTGGATAGAGAGGAAAACAAATGTTTCAAGGGGCTGTCAACTTTGAAAATTTGTTATCAGATCTTTTTGTCTTTGATAACGTCACGTCGATATATAGCAGATCTCGGCTATGGATCGACAAACGTCATCGGTACCAAAGATCTCACACACCAAATGTCCGAGGTGGTTGTGGTGGAAGGATTTCTTGGCTGGTTCCAATTGCTACCCACGACTTTCTGGAAGAGGAACCGCGGAGGAAGAGGTGGAATGATTGAGATATTGGTTGCATAGAGCCGTGAGGGGCACTTAGGCTGTCCAGACTTTGGGTCTTGGGGGTTTCATTATCGACCTGGGCTGTCACACCATATGGCGTGTGTCAATCCGAGTTTGAATACCGTCACGCGAACTTAGTTCAAAGGTTCAAGAGTAAAGATCAGAGTAACAAAGATATTCATTCAACTATGACATGATTTTCCTTTTCCAACCAATACCACTTCTTACTCTTGAGGCCTCGCACATGTCCCCCCAAGATTCGCCTTCGTCCTGCTCGCCAACAAACTCAACTCCGCCTCCCCAGTCTTGTACGTCTTCGTCCTGTTATGCTCCAAAGGTCCATACAGCATCCAGGCCGACAGCGGCGTCAACGTCGCATGGTTCCTCCTCTGCGTCTTCAGCTTCTCCTTATCCACCTTCGCCCCTGACCTCTCCAGCGCAGCCTCATACCCCACCGGCCACCCCTCCACCACCTTCTTCCCCAAGTTACCCGCAGCAACATAAGCCTCAAACCGATCCTTGCCCCCAAAATCCCTCATGATAAACGGCGCCCTCGCATAACCCACCGGCAGCCGCGTGATATCCTGACTCCAGTAATCAACCCCATCCAACTGAACAACCGACCTTCCCCCCCTCCCCCACGGCTGCCCTTGCTCATCCCAGTAGAAAAATCCCGTAATCCAACCGCTCACATCCAAGGGAGCCGCACCGCAGATGTTGCTATAACTCGCAAACACAATACTATTCCAAAACTTCTTCGTCTCGGCCGAGTCAGGCTCGTCCCACGACTTGACAAACCGTCTAAAGATCGGCGCCAGCCTCCTCTTGTACTCCTTTGGCTCCTCCCCGAAAAACTCCAACCTCTCCAGCTTCTTCTCCAGCTTCACCCAGTCCTCCCTCGTCCCCTCCAGCGTCACGGACGGTAACCCGCAGATGATGCCCCCCTCGTAGCGGAAGTAAGCTTTGACGAGTCCCATCATGAGGATGTTACTCGTCATGATGTCGTTGTCTGTCGTGGTCGAAAACCCGGGGACGATCCAGTCTTCCAACCAAGGGGTGAGGACCCGCTTTTGAATCTCCTCTTTGAACCGCCAGAGGACGTCGGTCCAGGTGTAGTCCTCGACCAAGATGACCTCTTGCCCTTGGTGCTTGACAAAGAGGTGGCGGACGGCCTCGGCGTGGGCCTCCATGTAAAAGTTCATTTGGGTCAGGATGGTGAACCAGATCTCGTCGGGGCGGAGGACGAGGTGGAGGTGCTCGCCCCATGCTTGGATCGCCGACCGGACGAAGGAGTCGCCCGAGGGGAGGTGAGAGGAGAAGTTGGTCGAGGCGGTGGCGGGGTCGAGGGTGCCGGAGTAGGTTGACAGGAGGAGCTGAACGGTCGAGTTGGGGAACTCGCCTGGGGCGGATTGGCGTAGCAGATCCGAGGCGGAGGAGAGGGTGATGTTGGTGGAGGGGCGGTAGGGGAGGGGGGAGCCGCCTGGGAGGATGACGATGCTCGCGCTGGCGAGGGGGAGAAAGGCGAGGAATTTCATGGTGTTGAATGTGAGGGCCTCATAGCCTTGAGGAGAAAGAAAAAAAGGTCAGTGTTCAAGACGGGAGGGAAAGGGGACTTATAAAGACATGGGGATCGGCAATTAGGAAAAGTTGGGGTTAGACAAGTCTCGTAGATCCCACATTCCAAGGGTCGTAAGAACTCGGCGGTGGTGTCCCGATGAACACCCAGGCAAGCGAGGGGCAATATAACCGGGTAAGTGGGATCATATGTTCTCTCGGGGAATTTTGCTGAGAGTTGCTATTTTTGGATAGATTGCTGAGCATGATGAAACCAGGAACAGTGCGACGCTCGTGTTGGAAAGAATTATCAAGGTGCAGATCGGTCGTGTGGAATGGCGGTGTTGCGGGGAAGATCGCAATTTCTTGTGGTTGGCAAAGGACTTGGCCGTTCTAGTGAAGGATTACAAGCTTAGACCCTGTTGCTTCACAAGGTTCGCTGCGGATTATGAGCTTCATAGATACCTACACAAGTACAGGTAGGTAGGTACCTATGGTAGTATGCATTGTAGGTATCCAAATTCATTCCCAGAACCCGGAGAATGAGACCGCGATGGTAGTCACCCCCCCCTAATGTTCACAAGCAGATACCACAGCCGGTCCAAACCAAAGCCGTGGCAGCGGTTCCAACGCCCCCGTCGCTTTTACCTCACCACCACTGATGTAAGTGATGGTGGACGCAGCAAAGCGGGCATTCAGCAAAATGGACCTGGCAATGAGCGAACTCGCGTCCAACAAGCCGATAATGACGGCGATCCAGGAGGCTCTGCTCTGTCCCAACCCCCACAGCAACAGAAAGACGAGATCGCCTTGCCCGGCAGCACGAATCAAGAGAAACACGACCAGCCTATTTCTCCGCCCGGATATAGGTACTCATTTCACACGCTACCGGTGGATGAAGGATCATATGCCCCATTGAAAAAAAACACCTTTTGTTCTTCGAGGGGCTTCTCTACAAGTGTGGCGCGACGACACTTGCAGACACACTGCTTCTAGTAGCGAGGTCAACATGGCAACGACAGAAAGTTCACTTCGGGGGCGTATTCCGGGCACAGTATAATATTCCCTTCCGCAAGCTTCTCCTCATCAAGACGCACACCATATTTGCCCATGATATCACCCCAATGTCTTCAAGGAGCACCTCTACCACTCGAGATACTGAGAGACCGAGAGCTACGAGGACACAGACCTTAGGACATGGTTGATCCGAGACCCAGATGATCGTGGCACCCAGCACCAGACCTTCCGTCAGGAGTGGCAGCTTCGAAGCTCATCAGATTCTGCAGAAAGTGCGGCGACAGCGGCCTGGGAGGAACAAGTGACGTGCTTCAGGAAGCGTTTGTCTGTCGATACTACCACAGTACCGACTGAACGAGGTAAGCGAGAGCCCCCCACAGATCTGAGTGACACCGCGTCGACCAGACTCTCGCGCCGATGCAGCTGCTCAGACCCACGAATTCTGAACACAGACTGTTTCGGCGAGCACCGCGGAGACAACCCTTTTCGACCAGGGACAACGATGATTCTCAAAGCAGAGAGAGTTCTATCCGTGATGTCAATACGAACAGAATCCACGCTCCGGGATATCCTGTTGGGGTGGTCTTCCTGCATGGAGCTCGTGTCAGACAAGCCGTCACATCTACCGGAAAAGGAAAGGACAAAAGAGTCGAAGCCGACTCAGGACAGTACAGAATCACCCCCCCGCGGGGGGGGGGGGGGGGGGGGGGGGGGGGGGGGGGGGGGGGGGGGGGGGGGGCGGGCGGGGGGGGGGGCGCCGCCC
>JAULSY010000033.1:0-51419 GCA_030512305.1 Cercophora samala | reverse complement strand
CTGGTTGGTGTGGTTTTAAAACACCCCGAAACACATACCGAAATTGCAACGCCCAAACCTGCCCACGCCCAATCCTGAAAGTAAAAAAAAAACCCCAAACGACCCCCCCCCCCCCCCCCATCCCAGCACTTCAATACTCTCCTTTAGACCATCTAAGCCAATAACAACATGCCTAATCCGTCACCTCCCCGTCATCCTGGACGAAATCTCGACCAATTGGCACAAACCAGCGCCCCATATAAGAGCATCTCCCCTCCCGGCATGAGCTCCTCAACTCGGACCCAGCGCGAGCTGCCCCCGGCTATCCGAGTCTCTAGCCGAATTCTTTGCCTTCGCTATTGGCAACCCCTGAAGACCTCAAGCTTGTTCTTCCCGGGGCTCTACACACACAGGCCCGAGGCATTGCCCAGGCTGAAAACGTCACCCGGCTCACGGAGCTGGCCTTCGTCTTCATCCCCATGTCTTTTGCCGCTGCAGTTTTCAGCATGCAAACTTCAGGAGCTGGAGGAAACCCCACCGAGGGTCTGGATGTTTATTGCTACGGTACTGCGCTTGGGTTTGTCGTTCTGGCCTACCTACCTAGGTACGTATTAAGAGTGGCATTGAGAAGTCGCACCATGAGCTGGAGGATACAGGAAGTTGGGCGGAAGATAAGATCAGAAAGGCAGGCCCCAGATGGGGTTCCTGTGCCGGCTCACAGAGCCTTTTGGGTGGGCGTGGGAGAAGATTCAAGGGAATCGGATCGTGAGATTTTTGATTCCGTGGGTTGGGGTTTACGCTGCTTTACCTAGTTGCTGTGCTGTGCGTTTTTGTTGGAGAGGTGAGCTTGAGGATAGGGCTGGTGGTTTTGGTTACTGTCTAGCTGGGGCCGGTGATGTTGGTAGTTTAGTGGTGGGCGGTTGAGGAGAGGACGAGACTGGGAGGAGAGTGTCATGGGGGTGATGGTGGTTGAGGTTGGCCACCTCAATCTTGTCATCAAAGATTAATACGAGCTTTTCATTTCAGGCAGAGTACGTTATATTTCTGTCTACCTGGGAGGTTTGGTTCTAATCTCCAAAACAATTCCAGGCCACCCAGGAGCACTCGGAGTCTCCTCAACCTTACCCGGCGTCTCCTCAACCTTACCCGGCGTCTCCTCAACCTTTGGCGGGCGGCTATAAGCAACAATAGCCCTTGTCTTTCTCTTAGCGACTCTTCTCTCCTGCTTCTGAGCAGCAGCAAGGGCGTCCCTCATGAGTCTGGTTCTCTTGATCTGCCTCCCAAGCCTCATTACAGGCCTGTAGACATCGGGAAACCACCTGCCACCAAACCCCCCAACGAAACAATACTGCAGCTTGGTCTTGCCCCCAGCAGCCACCGGAGAGTCAGCCTCCTTAAAGCAGCAGCCCGGCCAAGGTCTGGTAATATCGCGGGCAACCACTCCATTCAGGTATGGCTTGGCCGAATAAATGACGGCATTGTCGTCGTCGAAACGGCCGCAGCTCTTATGCTTATCGGCGACGTGCCCATCATCGCCTTTGGGTGCGGTACTGCTCAAATGCATGCCATCGGTTTTGCAGATGTTGACGCAAAAGTCAGGCGCATACAGGACGAGGGTCAATTGCAAGAAAAGATCTACCGGGCAGCCTGGTTCACCGGGGTGTTCTTTGCATTCTTGGGTGCGCTGGATGGGTATGGAGACTGTTCCAACGCCTGAGACGCCTACGGTGACGGGCTCGCGATTTTCTGAGGTGGTGTATGTGACTGTGGTTTCCCAAGGCTCAAAAGAGGTGAACCACCCTTTGTCGATGGCGATGCTAATTGAGGTTAGCGGATTTGGAGGGGGGGGGGACTGGACCGGGTGATTGGGAACCTGCTTACTGAATGGCGGAGCTATAGGAGAAGACCCAGTCGCCGGATACGACATCCCGCTCTGATGCTTGAGTGGTCATGTTCTTGTTGACTCAGGTAGCTGTCACGGGAGACTCGGTTCGGAAGATTGACGGTTGCAAGTTCAGAAAACGGGCAAGTAGGTACGTGGATGACATGATAACGGATTATTTTAAAAGAGTGCCAGCAAAAACCTTGATGTGGTTGGCGTTTTTGAATTTTAGTCAGAGGCTGACCTCAAGCCACACCTCTCTTTTGTTTGCCACAGCTTAGGCAGATATCTTCCACTGATGTTACCAAATTCCCTACCTACTCAACCCCGCTCATAGGTCAAACAGGCACATGGCCTTCCCAGAATTCCAAAAGAGACCAACGCCATGTCCAATACAAGAATCCGTTCTGAGCAGAAGCCTTGTGATAGTCCTGGAATTGCCTGAGAAAGAAGAAAGTACCTAAAGAGAAAAGGTCCACCAACTGGGAGCGGACTCCCGTAGCGAACTCACCAAGCCTATCACGCCCCCTCGTATCTCGAAAGCCATTGGCCCCATAACAATGGCCAAGTACCAGAAGCTTAACGGCATCCCAACGCCCATCTGACATCGCCACCTCCACTGAAAACATTACGACAGACCTTCGTAGATAGTTAATAGGCCTTAAACATGTAGCAAAAGGCCTCAAAGGATAGTCAATGGCCATTCAAAGACGATCAAGAGGGGTGTAAGATGAGTAAATTGATTTGATTCTGTGCATAACCTAAGCCATAGTGGCCACGACAAAATGATGTCCTCCAGAGTGTAATCCTTGGGGGGTAGTGTTGCTGATCCATGTCCCTAGTGTCCCCGCCGTCCCAACCGAACCCAGATGCCAAACTCGTTTCGACCCATCGAGGATACACGACGTAGCGGGAGTGGTCCCAGTCTCTCTAGTACCTTTCATGCTCCATCAGGGCACGGACAATGCGTCTTCCCTCCGCGCGGTCGTCCTCGTTGTAGATGCTGAGGTTGTACATTCGGAGGAACTTGAATTCGCCGTCGAAGTGAACTCGAAGCCAATGCTTCTCTTCCGAGGTATAAGGAGGGTTGCTGGTTTCAAAGGGCATGGTTGAAACGGGTGTGATGTGATGTGATGGATGGCTGTTTGAGTGTATCTTCGAGTAATGTGCGCTGGCCCGGTCGTCGTTGGGATTGATGAATTGTTGGGACTGGTTGCAGCGTTGAAGAATGGGATGACTCGGACAAGATGCAATCGAAGCCACCGGATCCCAAACTTATACCCCGTAGGTGGGTCGTTGGGAGCTTCCGCAAGCGTCTTTGGGCGGTGGAAGGACCACAAGTGCCCAGGTCCACCATGCCAATGCAAATGCGGGTGCTCGGCGTCAGCCACCACCGAGATAGCTAGTCAGGTACGAGGGGCTCATGTAGATAGCGAGTGTATGTCGGCCGTCGAGTTCGTACCGAAAGTAATGCAGAAAGCAACTGCGACTGCAATGCCGGGACCAAGTCCAATGGCTCCAAGACAATGACGGAGCCGAGGGCGTCCGTTTGTCAGGATGGAAAGAGTGTTTGTGCTGCGTCTTCAAAGCCGGGACGCTCACATCATTTGAAAGAAGTCCAGTCGCTCCTGTTCTTCTCTCTCGGCCTGCCTCTTCTTTTCTTCTTCGGCCCTTCGTCGTCTGGTTGCTTCGGGGTCACCAGCTTCCTCCTGCTTGAACTCGGCTTCCTCGAACGGTAAAAGTGAAGAGACCTGGTTTGTTGTCAATGAATCTGCCCATCTGGGATCCGCTGGCGTGGAATACGCTGAGAAGGCTGGGTTGACATCTGGGCGAATGGGAACACCTAGAGCCGATGGGGGAATGGGAAGGGGTCCTAGTACCTCGGTGGCGATGGAAGCGTGTTTCTCATCATAGGTTGCCGTTGAACGGGAACTATCTCTGGATGCGGCATGGAGAACCTTGGTATGGGTGACCGGCCTTGGAACCGGGGCCTTTTTCCTCCAGATCTTGAGAGTGCTGAGACAACCCATCTTGGTGTTGTTGTGTTGGCTCGTGGGTTGAAGAATTGTAGGGTTATCTCGGATCAAAGCTTTGTCGACAGGGTTGAGTTGTCCAAAGGTGGCTAAAGAGGAGCGGGAGCTATGACAGGACAGAACTCTCGCATGTTTTGGGGGACGTGGAGTTTTAAAACAAACAGCGTCTGGCCCAGGCGGCGTTGTTTGATGCAATGTCATGGCTCAATCTCTCCATTCCCCGGCGTTGAATGGCCGGAATGCGACCAAAGACTGGCTTATTTGGGAACATTCCGATGGCACCATGAACCACAAGCGGATTAGTGCTGCAACACAGCCCTAACCATGCTCTTGGACGCGGGGAAAGGCTCCACGGCGGTGCTGCCAACCCTACCTTAGCTGCAGGTATAGCCGTCCCGCTGGTTCTGGGCGTCTGGGCCTTTGAGCCACCAATTTCCAATCATGTCAAAGTTTGTGAATGGCTTTCGCGTTTCTAACCACTCGTTGGACAACAACCTACCGAGACTTCATACGTCATCTTCATCAAGTAGCCAGTGAACAAAACATTCTCTCTTATCGGCCTCAAGCTGCATTCCAGCCTCATTCCAGCCCAGCCAAGCCCACGCCAGGCAACATTCCGGACAGGCATCGGCCCAAGAGCACCGCCGCTCCGGAAAGCGCTTACACAAGATCCGGCAAAGTGGAGCCCCGTCAACACCTCACCAACTGGAGCGGAAAACGGCAGGGCAGTGGAACCTGGAACTCTGTTGGATTCGTTAGCGCATGCGGCACATCATCTTGGGCTCGACCTTCCTCTTTGTGAGCCATGCTCATGAATCATGAAGCTGGAGCCCAATTCCTCTGTTTTGATCTCTCAAGAGTCACGTTCTCCCTCACCAAGAATTGGCAATTTCATCATCTGTAACCTGGTGATCCATTGGCCGGTGATTGATCATGGAGATGGTCCGTGGCTTTCCTAGTGGCTGAGGGCACCTGACCGCGCGTAATTTGCCTTACCCTGCCCCGGCTCTGGAGATCTTCGCACCCCTGAAGAACCCTGATGGACCCGCTGTGGATATTGAAACGGCAGCCAAGCGGGAGTGTGAAGATCAAGGAAAAAAAGATCAACACTGGTGATCTCACATCGACAAGTGCTGACGTTGGTGACATTCACCGCTCACTTCAGCCAGCCACCGGAGCCAATAGTCAACGGGAGGAACACAATAAGGTTTCTGCAGAGGTACAGTCATCCGCACCAAGAAGACCGACAAGTTCAAAAATCATGCATTGCCTGTTGGTGATGACTTGATGCTGCGTTGGTTCACAATGAATATTCTGAGTGTCACCACATTCAGAAGAGGTATCTTTTTTCTAGAGTACGGGTGAGCATCACAACGTCGCCAAGAGTGAGAATCCAACTCTGGCAAAATAAAGCTTCTTTCAGCCTCTCCCGACTGATCTACCAACAACACACTGTAAACCAACGACACCCTTACCAAAGTCCCAACGCCGTTTACAAATGCAACCTTGCGTGAAATGTCTTGCAGATGTACCAGTATTCTGGAATTATCCTACTTGACAGGACGCGTAAGTTATTGTGTGGTTGGAGTTCCATGTTGGTTCAGCTTCATTTTCGATTGCAGGATATTACCGTGCAGAGAAGAACAGCAGCGCAGAGACGCAATCGTTTTGGTGGCAGGAACCGCGCTCATGTTTCCTCTGATCAATCAGAAACCTAGGGTAGCTCTGGTCTCGAGTAGCAATCTCAGGGGTACCACCGTAGTCACAGTTACTTGCGAGATCGAGTGAGTGAAGATATGGCGGTGGGGGAGAGCGGAGAAAATAATAATTCGCAGTGAAGCTAGAAGCATCAAGGCACGACGAGAAATTGTATCTTCGCATGCTCAAAGCCCTGCCAATATCTGAGCGGGTAAATAATACCTACAACAGCTACAGCTTGTCGAGTCTCTGAGATTGCGGAAGTTCGAATCATTGAACATCTTCCCCCTAACCTATGCTGCCCTCACAGAAGACACACTAAACGGGGCACAAAAGTCACTGTGGCCTCCCAATCAAACGTTGGGTGCCTGCCTCGTGGGCTGTCCGGCATTCATTCACGCAACCTAACTGAAACCCCAAAGCCAACAGCAGACGTGCTCAAGTAGCAGGAGAAATGGAATAGACGCTGCTTCGTCCAGACAATCTCAGCTTCACTTTGTCATGGGAAATACAATGCCACTTCCCCAAATCATCGTGTCATTTCATGCACCGAGGCCATGACAAGATGACACACGAAGCCCAGGCTTCGAGAGGGCAGGCAGTCTGCCCGTTCCATCTTCCCATCTCGTCACCTTGACACTCACTGCCTTCCTTTCCTTTCCTTGCCTCTCTCTTCCCTTCCAAGTTTAGGTTTCCTTCTCTTCTCTTCTAGGTCTGTCCCCCTTGGTTCACCGAGCCTCAGCTCTTGCCGTACAAGAAGCACCTTCTCTCGGGGCTTTCCCCGCCGAGACCACTCAAACGTAACCAGCCTGGGGATCCCGTGCCCACTTAGGACTCAACAATCTGCCCAGTCCTGCCGATGAGCGGTCAGGGGGGGCTCACGGGCACGTCAGAACGGTGCTTGCACCTGCCTTTGATTGTAGATAGGACTTCGATCGATGGCTGGCGGAATTAGGCGGCCGGATCATGCTGTACGTGCCTGCCTATCCTAGTGCCCACACATTCTACACAATTGCACCAATACCTACCTATTAAATTTCCCACTCATGTAAGCTACCTCTACTCCTGGTATTACCTCTCGCGTTGCCGTTCGTTCTTCTTGTTCTTCCATCCTCCTCCTTATCTGCAACTTCATCAGTGCTCTCAGCCATCCACCATGACACCAAGAATACTGCGGGAAGATCATCACCATGGTGTCAAGTTGCGTAAGTCGATTTCCATCCATTCACTTCTTCTAGCATCGTTTTTCTTTGCCCCTGCTATCGCTTTCATAGGAGGGAGTACCACTTGGGTCTCTCTCCTCGGGAAGTTGGCAATTTCCCACGCTCATCAGCCTAGTGGTCTGTAAGACATCTTGGACGGCTACGCCATTCTTGCGGCTCCATGAACACTTTTCTTTTCACCCACTCCAATCCGTGGCGAAGAATCATCATCTCTGACAGTATTCTTTCCAGGCTCGAAGATGCCGGCCTTTGGGCACCAGTTCTCTCCAACTACGAAAATACTTCGCCTTCATTGGCAGTCATTCGCCAACCTGACTCCTTCAGCCTCGACAATTCACTCAGGTTGCCCGTGATGGCTCTGACACACCCGCAAACATGTAAGTACACCGCTGGTTTCTTCTAGAAGATAGCGGCTGACAGTCTATCTCCAGATTAGGCCTCTAGCGTGGCCATCCCTCTCTCGATCTACTTCGTTTGCTGGTACGGAGACAGTCGCCTCCATGAGTGCCAATCTTCTCTTTCTTCGGACAAGCTACTTCAGTCGGAGCACTACGAGCCTTTGCCTTCTTCGATCAGCAACACCCTCCCGACTGGTATTAAGCAGTTCCAGGGACTTGCTATCGCTTGGTAGCTACTGTGCTTTGCTCGCCTTTTGGTATGTTTTTTCTTCCAAACCAACCCGGGCGAGACTCGGTCTTTGAGACAGAGACTGATCATCTTGCCTCAGACACAGACTCCCAAAGAAGGCATTGCCACACGATTTGTCCCTTGGTCATGTGTTTGGCATTTCCGTCGGCCGCTCTACACCAGAGAAGAAGAGAGGATTTGCTCTAGTCCAGCCTTGCGAAGGAGCTATCAGTCTCGGTAAGTCTCCTTGTCTTTGCTTATGAACGAGAAAGTCTTTGCTGACTGTTCTCGACGAAGTAGCAGGAGATGGCACAGCGCCTCCGTGTCTTGCCCAACAAACACTCTTGTTCTGGCATGATCCCTCAAGTCCTGAGCGACACCAGCTAGTCGACTGTGGCATACCCTGCACAGACTTCTTCGACTACTGTTCAACAAGAGCAGATGGCACGATTGTTCCGATCCTCGACACCTTGACAGGTCATCAAGATCCACTGTCTTCCGACAATGGGTTCTGTGGTGGCTAGGCTCCAGTCTGCGCCTAGTACGCTTGCATGATCATCTGGTAAGTCGTCAAACTGTTATTCGCTAAAGGTGTGCTCGGCATGAGAAGCCTCGAAGTTTTGGTTAAACGGCTTGGCTAACACTCATGACAGGTTGCTCCAACAGCAGAAGTTCTGTTCTCGCTCCGCTTGTGTTCAGCTCGAGTTCACTTGCTCTTGTCTGAAACAAGTCTCGGTCATTCAGACCGTACCCACAAGCCTGACACTTGCGCTTGAAGTCACATGGCTTTTCGATCAAGGGTCAAGTACCAATGTGCCATCTCAATCATCACTGGAACCACCAACTGAAGCACGATGACATCTTCTCTTCGACATTTCTTCGACCAAGCCCTTCGAAAAATTCAACGTGAACGCCTCTGCCTCTTCAAGACACCGGGCTTGTTGCTATGCGGGGTGAGGATCTATCTTATCGTCACCTTCCTTCCCACTCCCTCGCGATCTACCACATCCTCGAACATACCATGTACCAAGTCTTCCTTGCAATTCCCCCCTGAGTTACCAGCGCTTCCGTCAATTGTCAATCCGGAGTTACTGGCCAGCATGCTTCGGTTGTAACACCCCTTGGGTTTCCGGCACTTGCTTCGCGGGTTGGCAAGGGCGCTCAAGTCCTACCGAGGGTGCCAATAGCGTTGGAATCGTCGAGAATACCAGCTGGGCGTCATCTTTCGAGAGATTGAGAAACATCAGCCACTGCCGCTTCGACTGCTCGGACAGTCGTCTTTCCAATAGCCGGTCCCATCAGAGGCTTTGCAAACTCGCTCGACCAAGACTCGCTCGGCATTCACCCTCCTCGCATCTTCTCTCCGACCGTCAGCCTGCTTGTTGACATCAGACGGGACTCAACACCCAATACAGTCGTGAACAACATTCCACCTGTACCAGCACTCCAGCTCTGATGAGGCAATCCATCTCATCTCCATCTTGGGGCGGCGTACTCGGCATCCTTGAGCATCCTTGCCGTTCATCTCCCACGCACAACAGCTTGATCAAGATGTTTCCTTTGTCGGGAAGCTGTTTCAAGGCACTTCGATGGCACCCGAGTACGGCTCGTCGGTACCCACTGGCCAAACAAATACGTTCGACCGATTTCAACACCGTCAGCCATCGAGCAGCTAGTTCTCGAATCGGATGTCTCTGTCTATCCGGCCACAAACACTCTCCGAGATGTTGCCTCCACGGCCCGGTGTTGCGATGATGGCACGATTGAGTTCCTGTCTAGCACGCCTGAGGCTGCCTCAACAGCTTCCCCAGTCCTCGTCTTCACCTTTGTCAAGTCTTCGGCGGGTGAGGACACGCGACCGAGATGTTTGAAACCATCAAGTTGCCAGTCGCGTCGGCACCCCAAGAGGAGGCTCCAGCGGGAGGGTCCGCCCCGAAAGGCTTCGCCAACTTCCAGGTACGCCCCGCGGGGGTGGCACGTTGTGGACAAAATAACGGAGACTGCCACAAGTCGGCGGCATCATGGCTTGTCTGGTTCGCACGGCCATGGACTCTCTCATCAATCAGTTCGGTGCAATGAGCCTCCCACCTACCAACAACCACGGAGCTTCCAACATGTCGCAGCTCCAGCATCACGGGGGTGTTGGCTGGGGCTTGCACGCCAGGGCGGGCAGATGAGCCAGACTCCGACTTGGCTGACCCCGATTTGAATGTTGGGTTGCGGCGGCACGTCAACAACGCCTTGAACACACCTATCCTCGGGCTTTGTCCGCCTCCCACCCCCCCTCACACACCAGATTCACTCGACAATGTCACCGGGGATCATCCTCGACGGCATCATTGTGACGGGTCCCGGTGGTTGGGATGACTGCAGGCTCTCCGGAGCCAGCACGACCAACACCGGACTCGTCCGGCTGGGCAGGTGGGTTGGTTGATGGAAGTCGTGAGCAGTGATGTGGGAGCAGTTGAGAGGGCCTTGCGCAGGTGTCTCTGCATTTCCCACCATGTCGCATTACCGCCCAAACACCGGCATGTCGTCTGAGGCTGGCGACAACCGCCAAAGCTCCTACTCGGCCTGGTGGCGGCGGCGGTGGTGGTGGTGGATGTGGTGTGGTTGGGAGGGTCCTGGGCAGGTGGATTGATTGATGGAAGTCGTGAGCAGAGCTCCCTGGGATTGTCCATGACGGGCAGGAGGGAGTTTCTATCCTGGGGGCGGGGTAGCGGATGCTGTGTCAGTGGGGGGTCTGCGAGGAGGAGGCTTAGTGGTGGTGGCGGTGGTGGTGGTGGTTAGAAGGGTTGGAGTTGGGCGACATGACTGTGAAGCTGGTAGAGGTACATTACATTGTTCTGCAGTTGACTAGCTTGTCTGGTCGGTGTGGTCAGTGTGGTGTACCTCTACCAGCTTCACAGTCATGTTCGCGCCAAGGAGAGTCGTTGGGTGTCTCTTTGGTTAGGGGATTTTGTTATCTACATCATTAATGTCATTTTGGGAACTCACTTCTCTGTGCCGTGTGCTGTGAACACTTGACCCTGAGTTGACCATTCAATATGCCGTTCTACATTTATAGGGGGATCTACCTCGGGCTTCACAGACCAGCCTCATGCCCACGATTTATCTGCCGGGGTTCCAGTTGCAATCACTGAAAGATATCACTGTTTCGAACAAATAAGTATGATGGAGTTCCATGTCGTAAAGTCTTGAATGACATTTATATACCGTATTTCTAACATAAATACATCATCTCTCTTCTGTTCTTTTTTCCCCCAGCCGTCCTGTAACCCCGGCCCCATTGCCTCCTTACAAATGCGCCCTATTCTCCAACGTCCTCCTCTTCCGCTTCTCCTTCTGACTCCTCTCCAACACCCTCTCCTCCTCCTCACTCAACCTCGCCGGCGCATTCATCCCTTTCGCCTTCTTCCCCCCATCCACCCCCTTCACCGCCTCCTCCCACAGCTTCTGCCCCAGCTCATCCGTCAGCCTAATCACCCTCGTGCTCACCGTCGCCCCGTCCCGTCTGTTCTTCCCCTCCCTCCTGCTCGACGCGATCTTTTCCGTAAAATCCCACAACTTGCCCGACGCGGTCAGGTTGCCCGTGATCTCATCCCTGTTGGGCCTCCACTCGGGCGACACCCTCAGCCGAGGCGGCACGCGAGCGTCCTTTGACTTGACCACCTGGATAATCCCCTCTTCTTCGAAGCGCTGGTACGAGTTCTTGAGAGTTTCCTTGTTTACGGCTTCAAAGTACGACAGGTCGCCTTGGTGGTAGAGGGTTTTGCCTAGCTTTTGGGGTGTTAGTAGATTTTTTTTAAAAAAAAGGGGGGGGGGGGGACATACGAATTGAGCGGAATCCTGCGCGCGAGAGACTTGGATCCAGACATCATCTTTTTGTCCTAGTGGTGGCGTGAGGCCCATCAAGGAGACCGCCGCCAACCAGGAGGCTTCGATAAAAGGCCAGATGAGGAAGCAGTAAAAATCATAGTTTTCCCTGCCGGCGGCGCGTTCCGCGTCCGAGAGGCCGATCTTGGTGATGTTGCGCTGCTCGTCGCGTTCGATCATGATGATGTTGTCCGCTTCGAGGCCGGCGAGGGTGCGCTCGAGGTTCACCTGCAGGCCTTCGCCCGAGTAGATGAACTCGCCGCGGAAGAGGGAGGAGAGGAAGAGGACTTGGTCGTGGAGCTCCTGGTAGGGGATGTCCTGGATGGCTGGGCCGCCGCCTTGCTTGACTTTGGTGTAGAGGGCTGCTGCGACGAGGGCTTCGGAGATGAAGAGGTGGATGGTCATGTTGCGGTAGAAAGAAAGCTGGAACCGGTCGACGGCGTAGTAGGTCGGTTCGGCGAGGCCTTCGACGACGCCGACGAGGTCTTTTCCGAGAACTTCGAGGCCGCGCTCGATGACGTCGGAGAGGGGGAGGTTGCCGAAGTGGGCGACGCGGCCGCCTTTGGCTTTGACTCGTTCTGTGAGCCATTCTACTCGGCGGATGAGTTCGGCACGGCCGACGCCGCGGCCTCGGAGGGTGAGGAGGACGGTGCCGATGAGGGCGGTGGGCATGACGACGGAGACGTCGTTGATATCTGCCAGCACCTTGTAACCTAGTGTTCGAAGCAGTTTTTGCCTGACGACCTGGTTCTTGGTGTCCTTCCAATCGACGTGGATAGCAGACGGTACCTTACTCAGTCTGTTAATCTGGTCGTCAATGAACCCCCTAAGACTCCAAGGCTCATGAAACCTCACATCCACCCTCCCCAGCCTCAAACTCAACACATTCGAACCTCCCGACAAGAAATCCGCCAGATTCTCCTTCTTCTTCGGCACGCCCAGCAGCTCAGTGACATACCCCTCCGTCTCAATAACCTTGTCATACTGCGTCGAAACCGGGCAGATAATCGCATCCTCCACCCTCCCACTCAACAAGCTATCCAACACAAAGCTCAAAATGCCAAACTTTGGCGGCAGCAACTTCCCCGTCCTCGACCTCCCGCCCTCAATAAAACACTCAAGATTATACCCCCCCTGCAACAGCACATCAATATACGCCTGCACCAGCGTCGTATAAAGCTGATCATCCCCAAAGCTCCTCCTGATATACATCGCCCCCGCATGCTGCAAAAAGCTGCCCACCAGCGGGAAGTTCAAGTTATCCCCCGACACCACCACCGGCAGCGCCAACCCCAGCCGATAACACAGCAACTGCTGCGCAACATAATCCACATGCGACCTGTGACACGGCAAGAAGATGATGCTCTGCTTCTTCTTCTCCGCCTCCTCGGCCACATTCCTCAACCTCAGCACCTCCTCGCTGCTGACGTGAATGCCCTGGTGATACGCCCTCAACAGAAGCTGCGTGACGAGGTAATACGCCCCGCGGATAAACGTCTTGCTCTCAAACTTGCAAATCATGTTGTCCGTCAGGTGCTCGGCGACTTCCTGCAGCCCCTGGACCAGCTCTGCGCGTCTCTTGGCCTTTTTGATCTCGTATTCTCTTCCCGCGCTCGGGGGTGGGAGGAGCCCCTGTTTTTCCTCGACGGTGATGCGCAGGTCGGCTAGCTGGGCGATTTTGGTCTGGAGGACGGTGGCGGACATGACTTGGGTTTTGATGTGCTCTGAGAAGCCACTGTAGAAGATTGGCTGGCCGATCACGTCGTCGTAGGCGCGCCAGCCGGTTCCCGAGACGTAGAGGGAGACATCGCGGAGGAATCTGGACCAGGAGGGGTCAGTGCTGGGGGAGGGGAGGAAGGAGATTGCTGAGGGGGGTGGGGGTGGGGGGTCGGACATGGTGATGGTGATGGTGGTGAAAGTGGGAGGATTAGGGGAAGAGGGTGGCAGGAGAGAAAAGACAAGACGTACCGTAACGGTTCGGAGCGAAAGCGGGCTACGTTCTTCATCAAGGCCTCGTCTTTTTCATCTTTGTCTTTGGGGGGCTCGACGAATCCACTTGGTTGAAGTGTAATTCTGTCGCCGAGGATGCGCAGGTCTGGGGCCGAGTCGTGACGGTCGCGGTCATCGGGGGCCATTTTGGTGAGAGTAACGGTGTTTTAGGGAGATGGCTGTCTTTCGCGCGCCCGTAGTCGAGGTATGGTAGGTGTAAGTGGAGGGAGGTTTGAATCGCGGGACAGTCAGACCCAAGTCTATCTTTGCACGGAAACGCTTTTCCCTATTGTCAAAAACATAGACAGGAATTGGGTTTCGATTCAGGTTGACAGAAGAGACGGCGCAAAGACTGGGATGTTCAAGAGCAGTGGCGCATAGATAGTTATGACTTCATTTACCGTCACTTGTAAAACAGCAGCATCAAGCACATGAAAGAGGGCAAAAGAAAACAAGAGATTCACGAAGACGACACAAGATGGAGGGTTGACCTGCATTTGGATGGAATGCCGCTGCTTCCCGAGGCCCGCCCTCAGCGAACAGCAGCCAGCCAGCCAGCGAGAGAGCCACACTGACGTCCCCCCTGTGACACTCGCTGCCCAAAGCCTGGTCTGGAGCTCTCGGAAGGGCGGCAGGGACCCATGCTTAGCGGGGACGCCACTGTTTCCCCGGGGGGTAAAGTTGGGGAAGAGGGGCCGAGGTAGCAAATAAGCGAGCTCTGATTGGCTCACATGCTAAATTCTCCAGCACCCAAGCTTTTTGGCGCGAACTGCTCCAAGTTGGAGAGCTCCACGCAAAAAAAAAGTCTCATCCACTGTCACAATCGCATTCTCCAAATCCACGGTCAACCCAGGAATCACATCACCATCGATCGCGACAGACGACATCGTGCTCACCAGCCATGTTGGTCCCAACGAAAAAGGACCACCAGTCCATCGCAGCCGACCTCCTCAACCGCGCCTTCGAACCCGAAGAAGCGACCAAAATCCTCACCGAAAAAGTCATCCAGCGACCCCTCTTCCTCTGTCCGACCTCCCCTCCTCCCGCCGACGCCCGTCGCGCTCGACAGCTCGCCGCGAAAAGAGCAAAGGAACAGCGCCGAACAAAAGCCCTCAAACCCAAGCCCCTCTCAGCGACCCAGCGAAAAAAGCAAGGCCTCTACCAAATCCCCAAAGAAGGCCAAAAATACAAGTTATTCGAGCCCCTCCACAACCTATGGCTTGGATACATAACAGAGATCCTCGGGAATGAAGTCTACACCGGAGGGGAAGCCGCCGGTGCCAAACTCGCGAGCGCTGATTTCCATGGCGCGGGCGTTGAGGTCGTGAGAAGCGGGTGTGTTAGTCGCGTTGGGATCAAGGGGATCGTGGTCAAAGATGGGAAATTTGCCTTTGAGATTATCACGGTGAAAAATAAGGTCAAACTAGTACCGAAGGAGGGGACGATTTTTCGAGTCGAGGTGCCGGTGCCGATGATCACAAAGACGACTGAAACGACAGAAGCGAAAGAAGGGGAAGAGAAAAAGGAGTCGAATATGGTGTTTGAGCTTCATGGGGATCAGTTCAAGTTGCGGTCGGCGGATAGGGCGACGAGGAAGTTTAGGGCGCATTTTTCCAAGACGCTCTAGGTTCATGACGAGGAACAATCGACAAGAACGAAGGACTATTCGAACGACTATGCTACAATATTCAGCGGTAGCGACATAGTCAAAGGCTATAGGATTTTGTGGGCGAAAATCGACTACAATCACCGACTATGACCAGCGGTCGTTCTAGACACCCTCTAGAAATCATAGTTATATGCCGACTACTCGGTACCCAAAGTAAGTCGCGCCTTCCGTTTAGTTACAGTCATACGTACTGACCCAGTAACTAAAGTAAGCGTGGCAATAGGAAGGTGTACAATCATATACAGCTAACTCGTATATGCCTCCTTGCTCGATCACAAGGTATCGACACAAGACAGAGACGCCTTATCCGCTTCCAAAGAAAATAATGAAGCCTATAACTCAAGCCGAGACGTGGAAAAACGACCGTTGAACAAGACACACAGGCATGGATAGTTAGGGTGACACGCCCGGGTTAAAGATGAATAGTCATATAATAATGGGTAACTCTACTTAGACGGGACTGGGGATCAGCGAGCATAATGTTTTACGATCACAACAGTCCTCGACAGCCAGTGGTACAGTCAGGAGGAGGCAAACACCATTTTACGTGAAGCGACACCACCAGCAAGCACATCAACCTGCCGACGAGCAAGCGAAAATGTCGATGATGGATGGTGAAGGGTGGCCAGAACAGAACGGTCCAGTCTCATCCGCGCCGTGGCGCTCTTCGATCCGGCTGCGCCGCGTGGTACAAGGCCGGCAGAGACAAAAGTTCTACCGGGGTCTGGCACAGCAAGGTGTTTGTGGCGTTGGAAATAAGCTTGGGTCGTGGGTAGGGTCGCCATCGGTCGAGGCCCGGCACTGGGGGCCGCAAGGGGGGCAGATCATGGATTGGATTGATGGGTTTGGAGACATTTTGCGAGTTTGATGTGCGGGGAGATATTTCTATGTGTTCTAGGCACACGGATTTGAGAGACTGAGGGAGATACTGACGAGATGGGGGAGATGGGTATATCTAGACTGCTGCCGCCGGCGTTTAGGTAGAGTCTGTATCTGGATCAATACAACACACACTCGCTCTCTTTTACCGCACTATTTACCAACTACGCAGCTGGTCTGCTATTCTATCGTTTTTCACTTGCATTCTTTCGCTCATTCCCCAGTTGTTCATTTTATACTCTCCACCTACCTAACCCGCCAAAATGAAGTTCTCACCCGCCCTCCTCTTGCTGTCCGCGACCTCCCCCCTCGCCTTGGCCATCGCCTCCCCTCAAGACAACCCCGGCGTCGCTGCCCCCTCTGGCTCTGGCACGCCCATTCTCCGCCGCTCCAACGTCGACGACACGGTGGTCAACGCCCGCCAGCGCCGCGCTCTGCTCCGGATGCGCCAGGAGGAAGCCCCCACTGAGACGGTCACTTCCTCCACAGAGACCGTAGCAGCCACCGGAACAGAGGCAGCCCCGACCGCTACTGAGGCTCCTACTGAAGGCGAGACCGGTGAAGGGGATGTAGAAGTCGAGGTTCCTGATCTTGCCAACGGCACGCTGCCTGTCAATGGGACCGCCCCGGGCAATAACGGGACAGAAGGCGGGAATGGGACCGCCAACGGGACGCTGTCGGAGCAGGAGCTGAAGATGAAGAGGATGGTCAAGATCCGGCTGCCGGATTACAGGCGGGATGAGGAGGTTAAAGAGAGGGATGCGGAGGCTGAGCTGGGGGTAAGTTTTTTCTGAGGTTGCATATGGGTACCTAATGAGAAAATGGATAGCTAACGGGGTGAATAGTTGACTGCTTCGATTGCCAAGTTGCTGAGGTGGTAGACATTTTTGTCATCAGTTGAGAGGGTGATAGCTGTAAGATAGGTTCCAGGTTCGCGAGCACGGTTCGAGATTGACATATGGCATACTGGAGGAGGTGCTGGAGGATGGTAATGCTGTA
The DNA here is from genome assembly GCA_030512305.1 of Cercophora samala. Lineage (NCBI taxonomy): Eukaryota > Fungi > Ascomycota > Sordariomycetes > Sordariales > Lasiosphaeriaceae > Cercophora > Cercophora samala. The sequence continues at coordinate 34,565 of JAULSY010000033.1, read as the reverse complement.
ATAGGATCGCATGGGAAGGAGTTTGTACATGTTTATTTCCTCTGTTACATAGACCCGTAAAAGCAACGCTGGCCGTGACCAAAAAAAAAAATTGCATTCAGATCATACATCTCTATTCTATTGAGGCAAGGAAAGGTTCAACGTGTCTCGCGTCGCTGTCGATACCCACCGGAATCTGCCCCCTTTTGAGCTCCAAACTCCCTACTCCAACACATGCCCAAAGACAAAACCCCCGCCCGAGATTTTCCCATCAATGTATCCATTCCTAGTTCTTCTCCTCCGGCTCCAAAATAATATTATCAATCAACCTCACCGCCGGCCCCCCACTATGCCCCAAATCCTCCCCCTCCCTCGCCTTCTCCACAGGCAACATCTTGATCGCCCCGCTCAGTATCCCCCCCTTGGCCGGGTCAACCACCTCAATCTCCTCCATAGTATCCGGATCCGCCAGCGAGATGTAATCCAACTCAAACCTCACCCTCTCCTCCGGCCCCTTCCTGCTCTCCTCCCTCAGCACATCCTGAACAAGCATATTCGCCACCCCCAATATCACCCCCCTCCTCCTCTCCCCCCGTTTATACACCCCCTCCGCCGCCCTCAGCGCCTCATACAGCACCGTCGCCCGCCCCCTCCTCCTCTCCCCCAGGTACACGTTCCTCGAGCTCAGCGCCAGCCCATCCCCCGGATCCCTCTCCGTCCGCCCAATCACCACCTCCACCGGCATCGCAAAGTCCCTCACCAACCTCTTGATCACCACCGTCTGCTGCACGTCCTTCTGCCCAAAGTACACCCTCTCCGGCTGCACGATATTAAACAGCTTCATGCACACCGTCGCCACCCCCCGGAAAAACGTCGGCCTCGTCCTCCCCTCCAGCCGCTCCCCCACCGGCGTGATGGTCACAAAGCTGCCCTTGCTGTCAATTTCCTGCCCGGGGAACCCCCCAGGGTACATCTCCTGCGTGGTCGGCGCAAAAACAGCGCTGATCCGGCCCAGGTTCTGCCCGTCGTCGGCCAGCTCGCGGTCGAGCTTCACCAGCTGGGCGACGTCGCTGTCCCAGGTTTTGGGGTACGAGTCTAGATCTTCGGCGATGCCGAACTGGGCCGGGTTGACGTAGATGGAGACCACCACGTGGTGGTTCTCTCGGGCGGCCTGTCGGATCAGGGAGAGGTGGCCGGCGTGCAGGGCGCCCATGGTCGGGACGAGGGCGACGGTGCGGTGGTCGAGGAGGTGGGGGCGGCGCCAGAGGCGGAGGGCGGGGACGGTGCGGAGGAGGCGGATGGGGGAGGAGGGGAGCTTCGAGAGGCCGTTGGCGTTTCCTCTTGACGAGGAACAGGATGAGGAGGAGGCCATGGTGCGGGACTGGAGTCGGGGGGGTGACGCGGCTTGGACGGATCGGGGGGGGAGAGAGACTGCGGCGCGCGAGGTGGTCTTGAGGATGGCGGGGCGGAGGAGGGTGGTGGTGGTGGTGGTATGCCGGATTAGAGCGGCCGCGACAACAGCGCAGCGGGGTGGGGGATGCATTGAACTTGCAGAGGTGAAAGGATCAGTAGGTGAAGGGACGAGGAAGGAAGAGAAGAAAAAAGCGCATTCATCTGACCGCCATTGCGCGCGCAATTCGGAGGCGGAGTCGACTTATAAGAGAGGGCATCTTCGTGATGGTTTCTGCCGCGGATTTCTGAGGACGGTGCGGGCCGACCGGGGCGGCTGCTTTTGCGATGGGATGGGTCCGCTGAGGAAGGGGGGCTTGGCAGGGGTAGGGTTGGGGACTGTACAGGATAGATGTATAATACAGTGTTATATAGGTACTATTCTGTATGGAACCCCTATTTGACAGCTGAGTCTTGGAACATGAAAGGTAGCACATTACATTAGGTAGAGAAACAAAGTAATGTCAAAGACTAATGCAATTAACTCGCCAAAAATAATAACTATACAATGGGTATCAACGCCCTCCCAATTCCAATATCCCATCAAACGCCCCAAGAATGACCCTCCCTACCCTCCCTCCCACCCTCCCCCACCGGATCCCCCATCTCACTATTAGGCCTCACATACCAATTCTGATAAGGATGCTCCCTCTCCCTAAAATCCGCCCCCTTCAGCAACGGGTTCGTCATCTTCGACGGCCCCCCCATCGGCCCCCCCGGCCCCCTCAAAAACGAATCCCCTATCCTCCCCACCCCCATCCCAACCCCCATCGTCACGGCCGGCAAGCCAGGCAGCGTCACCGCCGTCCCAAACGTCGGCATCACATCCTTCGCCTCCCACCCCTTCCTCAACTCGGCCACCACCCCCCCCAACCTCCACCCCGTCCCCTTCTCAATCCTGCCCAGTATCCCCACCACCTCCTCCCTCTCCTGAGGGCTATCCAACACCGCCCCCGCCACCGCCAGCCCCCGTATCGCCACGCTCCCCACCCCCTTATCCCCCACCGCGCTCGTGCTGACAATCCCGCACACCTGCCTCCCGTGATGTTTCTGAAGAGACCGATTCTCCTCCGTGTCCCCTTTATTATGCGGATTGTTCTGCGCGAGCAGGACCATACACACATGGTAAAACAGCCGCCCAATCACCGCCGGCCTGCTCATCAGCCAGACGTTTGGAAACGCCGACCTCGACGACGGCCCGGTCACGTACCCCGACGGCCTCATGCTCCTCGGGCAGCGATGGTTCCACGCGTCCAGCAGCGACTTCAGCCTGGTCCACTCGGCGAACCGCCCCTGCAGCCTGACCTGCTCGTCGTGCGGGCTGGGCTCGTGGTGCTGGTGGTGGCGGCCGGGGTTGTGGAACTGGCTGGGGTGGAGGACCGGTATCGTTGGGGAGGAGGAAGCGCGGAAGTTGATCACCTTGGCGAGGATGTAGATGATCCTCTGGGCCCAGAGCTCCTCGTCTCCCGACGACGCCGAGGAGGAGGAGGGCCCGCCCGAGAAGGAAGGGAGGTCGTCCCCGCGGAGGTCGGGCTCGCTCGAGGCGATGACGCTTCCGTTGCCCGAGCTGCTGCCTACGATCCAGGTTGTGAACTCGAGGTCCATGCCCCAGTCGTCTGGGTCCCAGGAGGTGGTCCAGTTGAAGGAGAGGCAGGATAGGACCTCTAACCCGACGTTGAGCCAGAAGCAGGCCCGGGCGAGGGTCGAGGTGGAGCCGGCGTTGTAGTTGTTTTCCCTGATCAGCGCTCGCGCACCCCGGATGTGTTCCAGCCTCTGCTGGCGCTGCTGGGCGGTAGACCGCTCGTCCGGCAGCTTGGACGACTCTGTCTCGTTCATGATGTCGTAGACGTTAAGTACGACAGCAGTGATGCAGCACTCGTCTGTGTTGCGGTCCGGGTTCTGGAGGGACCGGAGGAGAAGCGAAGTCGACGTGTCGTAGTACACCCTCGCCGTTTCGCTCTCGGAAGCCTGGGAGGTCGGGGGGGACATGAGAGAATTCTGCTTGACACCGCAGGCGAGTATCGCATTCAGAAGCATGGTCGATTTGAAGGCTAGCGATGGCACAACGGTGGAAAAATGCTTGTCCTTGTCAAAGACGTCCATCCACACGGCCACGTCGTTGATGAAGACCTGCATGCAGTTGATTTCGTGCTCGGTACTCAGATAGTCGCGCTCGCTTGTTGGGCTCTCGTCACCGTTCTCGCTAGAAGGGGTCATGGGGCCATCGTCGTTGTCTGGAATCTTGGATCCTTCCGGGATCAAGGAAGAAGTTACACTGGAGACATCACTGTCTCTCCGGTGGTGTATTGGGTAGACTGGCCGGTGTTGCTGTAGCAAGTCTTCGAGTGTAAACGGGTGGTGGTGCGGTTGTGGCTGTTGTAAGGGGTTCGGTAGGTAAGGCTCGGTGTTTCTCAGGGGTAGCTGTGCTTGCACCTGAACCTGACCCGTGTTCAAGTGCAGCTGTTCTTGATGAATCGGTGGTTCGATTCTGATGGGGTAGTAAGGCGCACGGGAAACCTCGGGAAGGCTACTCAGACCTTTTGAAGGCTCAAAGGCAATGGGATTCCTACGAGGCAGGCCGCCGTTGCTCTGGACATCTGTTGATGGCTTTCGAGAACGGGTAATGGGTGGAAAGTCGTCGATGGGCGAGGCACTAAAGTCGTCATCTGGAGCGTCGCTGTACGACTCTAAGCCGCCCTTATACCCGGATGCTATCTCTCGCGAATCGTCTTGGAAGGACACTACGTGAAGCTCTGTCAGTAAAAAGCAGACGACATTCAGACACGATGGTCGCCGTACCTAGCCAGTCCTTGCCTCGAGGAGCGATGCGAGGCGGGCCTTTGACTTGCTGGTTGGTCTCGGCAAAGTTGAGCCGTACTCCTCGTTTGCATTGCCGGTTGCTCTTCAGGCAGTTGTTGCATACAGGTGCCCCCTCGTCGCACTTGACATGCCTATCGCGGCAGGTAAAGCATCCTGTCCGTACGCGACGAGCCTTGCTGGTCTGCACAAATCTCTTGGTGGGCTTCTTGCCCAGTGGATCAACAACTGCTGTAGTGAGAGGGTTCAAAGACCGGGCTCGCTTTGGCCGAGGGGGTGAATTATCTGGACTGCTGGACGAGGTGTGGGACGGCGAAGGTCCATTGGCCTCAGGATATGCTGGAGGGGTCAAGGAATGGGCTTCCGGGTGGTAATGGTGATCCTCGTGATAGTTGTGTTGTTGATGGATGGTGTACAGAGAATGTAGATTGACGTTTGTCGTCATCGGAACTATTCCCGGGACAAAAGAACCCGTGCCGGTGTTGTAGGTCGCCAGTCTTTCCGCCGCGTCTCGACCCCGAGACGAACAAAGGTATTGTTGAGAGGGAGTCAGTCCTATGCGGCGATCCGTCAGGCGAACGGAAAGGCGTGGTTCTGGGGATATGCTGATGCCCGTTGCCGGCTTCCGCTTTCCGGTTGGCGTTGCCGAATTCCGAGGCCACGATTTGGTGGTCTTATCGATCTTCAGCCCTGCAAGTTGACGACGACGAAGGCCGTGTGGTGGTAGAAGGGTTCGTCTTGGTGATAGTGCAACAGCCGTCCTATGTCTGCTGCCAATAATGGTGATCCTGGCGGTAGATCGTTCGAAACAAGAGTCAAGACCTGGGTTCCAGTTCAAGATGGGATGTCGTCGAGGTCGTTGACGGGAAGAAAGCAGCCGCCCCTTGCGCTTGCGAATGACAGGGGAATCTACCTGGGGCCTGGCGCGGCAGCAGGTGACAGGGGTAGCCTCTAGCCTCTCTCGGGAGGGTTACATCAAACAGGTACACTACAAGACGGGTCAAGTCCAGGTTGGGTTGACCTGGAATGGGATGGGATGTGCGGTGGCTTTTCTCGGGGTCCTCGATGATGGCGTTGCTGCCGATTCGACGATATGCCCAATGCGGGTGACGGGTAGATGGTGCCAGTCAACGCTGCTTCCCAGAGGTCCCAAATTGAACCTGCAGTGGTAGTTGGCGGCAGCACCCGTTTCTCTGCCATGGGGCACATGGAGCCGGGCACGCAGGTGGTTGTGGTGTTGGACAGACACAGACCCAAGCGATCGCTCGTGCATATGTAGGTGTGTATGTATGTATGTAGGTTGTGATGGGGTCTGCAGAGAGACAAGGCCCCCGCAGCCCTTTTATCTCGAGAGCCATCTCTATTCATAGTACATACAGTATTCCCTCCAGACCATCGATGTTGTGCATACGCCACCAATATTGGAGATCCAGTTGCTCCAACCTGCCGTTGAGGATGTGGCTCGATCTCTTCGGGGGAGACTCGCGGCAGGCATCTGACTTTCCCAAGCTCTCTGTCTTTGTTCTCGAGTTGTCAACCAGAGCGATGGAAAGCCAAAATCCAACGTCAAGCTTGGAATCTGATGACAGGGAACCGGAAGCGGGGTCGTGTTGCGCTGGGGCTCCCGGTCCCCGCCCACTGGTTCTTTGTCAGGGGGGGGGTTCGGTAAAACCTGCTGTTTGAGAGGCTTGGCTAGTGTCAATGTTGAAACGTCGAAAGCTTGGTTTGTTTCTTCAGTCGAGGTCTCAAGACCCTTTTCTTCTTGTAGGGTAGGGGCTGTGTGAGATGAAGATGTCTCCCAATACTATCACTAGCAAGAATCTTATCTGGATCAAGTTATAGCGAAACTGAACCGGTTGCCGGTATGTTTTGTCCAAAGGTTGTATCTCTACAATTGATGGAAAGATGTTTCGACAAGCTTTTCAGACATGAAGAAGCCAAAGCTTGGTATAGATCGACAGAACCACAATAGCCGCTGATGATCTGTCTCATCCCAACACTGTGCCTTGGTGCGATCAGACTGAGCCGTCGTTTCTGGCCCGCCGCGACGTTTTGACAAGCGCCACATCCAAGTGCGTATCAAGAACACAACAAAGAATTTCCACCAAAAGTTCCCTATCCCAACAGTCTGGGAAACCCGTGGCGAACCTCTGGCTTCCCGTCCGTTTGCCGATTCCCGTCCCCTCCCCCCAGTACCGTGCGACTGGCACGCCTTTCCTGAGAACAAAGTGAGACCTCGCCAACAGAGCGGTACTCGAACACAACAACGAGGCAGTGATACTCCAACTGGCCGACATTTTGAGTCGGTGAGTCCGCGCTCAGTGATTCCTTTGTATCACTATACCCATGTAGGTTGTAGTATGTGCCCCCTGGCGCGCCGTTTTGACCTCCCCGCTGTGCGTTTGCGGGGGTGCGGGGCGGTGAACGGAGGCCCGTTGTGAGTGAGATCCTGGTTTAGATGAGGTCTCAGTTGTGCTGACCAGGTCTCTGGTGTCCGAATGAGAATGAGCAAGATGTGTACAAAGTACGTTTACACATACAAGGTCTGCTCATAACAATCTGTTCAAGTCAACCTTGCTTGTCTACAAAGATACTCTCGAGAATTCAAGATGGAGAGGAACAGGGGTGAGAGCGCATGTGAAAGCCCCCACTTTTGATCAGTTAAATCTCCGACGAGGCGTTGATTTTAACAGGGTGTTCATCAACATGAAGGCGTCACGGGCGTCTTCTTGATCTCGGAATGTCTGTTTTGACGTGCCAAGGTCACTTATTATGATGATAAACCGGTCGAACAAGTACGTGGTGGATGTGTAAGTTGGACAAAATGTAGGCAGTGTTAGTGGGGCGTGGTACCTCAGTTCCATCAGATCCATCAGATAACAGAGTCTTCTATAATAGGTGTGCAGTATGAGATATGTAGAGCGGGCTCTGAAGCAATGTTCTCTCGCCGGGTTTTGAAACATTTTGCCGATCACAGCTGCCTTCTAGAAGCTCTCTGCAGATCAGCTATCGGCCCGCTCCACTAACAATGTGCTGCAAGACGGACTTTACAGCGCTACTTCCACCAACCATCAGCAACAAGAACTCGACTTGATACCGCCGTTGTGTCATCACCACCGCTCTTCGAACAACACTGTTCCGACTCTCGGTAACTACCAGCCAGTCATCTGTCACAGCTCACTGGAACACACGACTGTGCTCACCGCATCGTAAGAATGGCGACTGATGCGCGGCCCGCCCAGCCCAAGACGATTCTGCGAGGCCACAAGACAGCAGTGCAAGTGGCTGCCTTTGTTCGAAACAATGAGCGCCTCTTGACCGGTGATTCGGACGGATTTATCGTGGCATGGGACCTGACCATCATGCGTCCCAGCGCCGTTTGGCAAGCTCATACGGCCTCCATTCTAGGCATCGCAGGCTGGGGGCATGATCGCATCATCACGTAGGCTAATACACATCACTCATCTTCACTCGAGCCAGGTTCACATGTACTCATGATCCTGTAGACACGGAAGAGACAACAGACTAGTAGTCTGGAAGTTGACCGCCGAGGACGAAAAGGTCCTCAGTACCACTCTTCCCTTAGATCCAGCCTCAGAGGCTCGTCCAAAGCCATGGATGCTCCACGTGCTCGAGATCAGCACCATGAACTTTTGTTCCTTCTCGTATTGCCCGGCATATCCAGAGAACAGCCCGGTCACGACAGCAGATGAAATTCTCCTCGCGGTACCCAACACGCTCTCCTCCGAATCTGTAAGTCTGCCCAACTTCCCCCCTTTCTGACAAGGCCATCCTTGTTTCCTCGACTTACACAACTTCAAACTCACACTGACACCGTGATGTAGATCGACATCTTCCACCTCCCCTCCCTCGCCCGCAAGCACACCGTTGGCTTCTCCCCCTCCTCGTTACCCGACCCAGAAGGCCAGAAAAACGGCATGGCCATGTCCCTCTCCCTCTTCCACCACCCGACAACCAGCCATCTGACCCTAGTCGCCGGGTACGAACGCGGTCTGGCGGCAGTCTACCAACTCGACCCCAACACGTCCAAATGGGCAACAACCTACCAATCCAACCCCCACACCCAGCCAATCCTCTCCCTCGACGTCTCCCCAGACAAGTCATTCTTCTTCTCCTCCGGAGCAGACGCCATCATAGCCAAACACCCCATCCCCCCTTGCCCTCCTTCATCAGGCATGATCCAAGACCCCATCAGGATCGTCAACACCAAGCACTCTGGCCAACAGTCCCTCCGCGTCCGGTCCGACAGCCTCATCTTTGCCACTGCAGGCTGGGACTCGATGGTGAGGGTCTACAGCGTCAAGACGATGAAGGAGCTCGCGGTGCTAAAGTGGCATCAGCAGGGGTGTTATGCTGTTGCTTTTGCCGCCGTCAACCTCCCTCAAGAAACCAGCAAACCAGATAATACCACCCCCGAGGAGAGTGGCAGCACCAGCAAAGAAATCACCCCCATCCCCAAGCTAGTCGAAATGACAGTCAAGGAAAAACGCCTGCACCAGGCCAAAACAGCCCACTGGCTCGCAGCGGGCAGCAAGGATGGGAGGGTGAGCTTGTGGGATGTATACTAGTTACCTACCTACCTTACCTACCTACCTTACCCAGTCAACTCACAAAGTGTCATAACCTTCACCAACCATACCTTGCTCCAAATCATGTGCCATACCTCACCTCCCCCGGCCACAAACTAAAAAAACAATGTCTCGGCCAGGTACCTAACCGACCCGCTGGCGAATAGCATACCCAAATAAATGTCTTTGTGTTTCCCACCATCTTTCTCTCAGGCCTCCTCTCCACCGCCTCCCATCCCCCTCTCCAATCCCAAGTGCCAGGTTCTCGTTTTCTCCTCCTCTTCTTCCAGACTACCTGGTAAGATGAAGATCTTTGATCATGTGAATCCGTGCCCCCGGTTCCAGATCCCAAATCTAAGACTACCTAGGTAAATACCTAGTTCGCTATCCGACACACTTGCTGTAGGTTTGTATGCATGTAGACACACAAAGGGTCAAGGTAAGTAAGTAAGTCGGTGGGGGTTTTGAGTCAGGTTATGCCCTCGTGTTTGTGGTACGTTGTGCACCTAGTCAAGGCCACGCCGCTCAGTGCCGGGTTGGGAAAATCTGGGGAAGGAATCCACTTGCTGTTAGTCCTGGCTGTTGGGACTATCATTTTGTCCTCCATGTCTGAACAGAGCCTACCAAGATGGTATACACATTGTTTCTGTTGTTGATATAAGGTATGCTGTTCAGAGTCCTCACGACACATGCCAGTGGTCCTCAGGGGGTCCTTGCAACAAGTCACACATGGAGGCTTACAATACATCACACGCACCCACCATGCAGACATCACAACGGCCTCTCAAGACACCACAAGGCCTCAAAGATACTGTCAACGCGTCTCAATTTGTCTAGCTGGCCTAAAGATCTACTTTCTATGCCCTCCAAAAACATCCTCGACGCCTCATCAACCCCTCTTGAACGCCTACCAGCCCATCTCAAACGCCCATTAACCCTATTTTGACGCCTCGTAAGATAGTCCCAAGGCCCATTGATGTCCTCCCAAGGCACGTCGAGCCAGCGCAAAAGCCCAGGTACTGTACCTAAGCCGTGGTCCCAACAACCTGCACCACCTCCCCATCCCCCAGCTCCCCCGTCTCAACCATGCAAGCCTCCTTCTCCACCTCCGCAGGCGGCACAACAATGCCAAACTGCTCATACGGAAAATCAACCAGCGTGGCCCGGTACTCGGCCCAGCCGTCATCCGCCTCCCCCAGCTGATGCGTGTCCACCTCGCCCGCCTCATAGGTGCGGCCAGCCAGCACCTCCTTCTCCCGACCGGCATACTCCTTCTTGAGCATCGGGTGCGGCGCCCAAATCACGCGCATGCCGGCCCGGCGCCCGGCCTCGACCCCGGGCACGCTGTCCTCAAACACGAGGCACTCCTCGGGCGTGATGGGCTTCTCGCCCTCGGGAAGGGAGTCGTTGATGGTCTTGAGGGCGAGCAGGTAAATGTCGGGGAGGGGCTTGCCGCGGCCGGGTGTGATGCGCGAGTCGTCGCCCAGGACACGACGGTGGCCCTCAAACACGCTAAAGAGCTCGGTCAGGTGGCTCGTCTTCAACACAAAGTTGGACTTGTGTGACGAGGTGGCCAGGGCAATGTGGACACGGTGGGGGGTGGTGGTCTTCTCGTCGGAGCCAGACTTCTTGAGGTCCCAGTAGCGTGTGCGAGCGAGGTCGCTGAGGAGCTTGGGAATGCCAGGGAGCGGCTGGGTGCCTGGGAAGTGCTGGGCCTGGAGCTCATAGTACTGCTTGGCGTACCTATGTCAAAAAAGTCAGCGTCAGAAGCTCGCAAAGGCAATTCCGACAGTCAACAAGGAATATCACTCACTCCTCAGGGGTAATCGGCAACTGAGCCCAGTCGTGAAGCAGCTTGTTGGCCTGGGGACCGGGGCGGCCTTGCAACTTGGCCTTGATGCTCCAGGGAAGCTTGGGGCGACCGTACTTCTCGAGGATCAAGTTGATGCAGAGAGTGTAGAGGTCCTCGGTATCGAGCAACAAACCATCCATGTCAAAGAGACAAGCCCGGACAGGGGGGAATCTGTTGTAAGAACACATCGTTGTCAACCTCATTGCCAGTCTCGTTGCAAGGCTGAACCTCGCAGAATCGGACAGCATAGGGGTTCAGAAGACATACTCGGTTCTTGGAGCCATTTTGAAAGCCGTGCTGGGTGCCTTGGAGGTGCGTCTGGCTGTGTCTGTTCGATTGGCGAGCGGTTGTGCTCACGGAGTTGGACGGCGATGGACAAAAAGAAGAAGACAGGAGAAGGCTTTGGGGGAAAGGCTCTTATTATAGACGGCTACCTCGGGGCATGGGATCGGCCCAATCAGGCACGGGGGTTAGAGCAGCTGATAAGATGTAATCACAAGGAAGGCGTGCTCTTTGAGGTTTGAGATAAGACGGCGGTCCTTCCTCAACTCAATGACACTTGTAGGGATCAACAGATGAAGAGAAGGGATGCAACATCGGATCTGAGGCAACAGACAAAAAAAAAAGGCAGGAACTAGATGTCACGAATTGGAGTAGCTACCCCTGTCATGCGGGGGTACCCCCAGCAACTGAAAAAAGGCGCCGCCAGGAGTGATGTGCTCCTCCTCATCAGCCCTCAGTTGCTCCCCCTCAGCGGACCTGTGACGCCACCAAGACAGGGGACACATGCAAGACCCCGGCCGGCTGAGCGAGTGGACAGCCGTCACGACTTTTCCCGCTGCTCTCGTTCGTCGTGAGCAACCATGGGAGAGGAGCTCTCAGCAAAGACAAAACACACACACTACACACACACATCCGGCGGAATATTTCGGGCCGTTTACCCTTGCTTATGCTGGGTTGGCAGCCGAGGAAGAGGCGAGATAAGGGGTGCTCTTGTGGGAAGTGTGGAAGGTGTGATGAGATTGTGGAATGTTCAGCAGAACAGAAATGAGAAAGCCGTGTTTGCCAGTTTTGCTTTGCTGCCCTCCTCAGGGGTCCGTCCCATCTCGAGCGGGCACCAAGCGGCAGGAAGCCGTTGTTGTCTCCACAAGCCTCAAAAAAAAACGGCCTTGGATCTCTCTCTTGGATCAAACGTGAAGATGCCAAGACCCCGCCCATCAGGCTGAGGTCTAGCGCCTCGAAAAAAGTGGCAGCTCCTCCATGCCCAAAGCTCCAAACAGCGTAACAACACCACGTTTCCGTCTCCGCCCCTTTTCCCCCCCTGTGAGCAGCCTCCTTATCTCGCATATCGGACGGACGCTTGCTGCTAGAGACGCACATAATAGCCTCATCCTAAGCCTAAAGCTTGGCCCTCCTCGATCCATCCACCATGGCTGCCAAAGATGAGGGGCCCCGGATCGCGGGAGCCGATGACGACATGGAGCAGCAGCATGAGCAGCATGAAGAAAGGTTCCCCCCTGAAGAGGAAGCCGTAAGTGTGGCCCCTCACTTCCCTATCTCTTTATCTCGCTCAACTCAGCTCTGACGGGACGTTGCTTTTCCCCAAGTCCATGGTAGCCGACTCCCACGCGCACAAAGCCGAGGCCAACTCCCTCTTTGGCTCAGGCAAGTACGACATCGCCATCAACAAGTACGACGAGGCGCTTGCCGTGCTCCCCAACTACCTAGATTACGAGCTGGCCGTCTTACGATCCAACATCGCCGCCTGCCACCTCAAGCTGCAAGAATGGAAGGAGGCCGTCACAAACGCAACCGCCGCCCTCGACTCCCTCGATAAGCTTGAGGGCAACAACAACAACAACAACAACAGCAGCAGCTCGAAGAAGGAGAACCCCACCACCACCCCACCACCCGCAGAAGACGAGGTAGAAGGCGAGATCGTCAGCTCCGGCGCCAAATCCGCCGCCCCGGCACAGGTCGGCGACGACGCCCAGCGCAAGCGTCTAGACGACATCTCCAGGACCCGCGCCAAAGCTCTCATGCGCCGGGCAAGGGCCAGGAGCGAGCTAGGCGGGTGGTCCAACCTGGAAGGCGCAATCGAAGACTACAAGCGGCTGTCGAGCCTGCCCGCCTACGACACGCTCATGAGCGCGGCCGACAGGAAGATTGTCAGCGCCCAGCTCCGCGTCCTGCCGCCGCGGGCCAAGGCGGCCCAGGAGAAGGAGACGGCCGAGATGTGGGCCAAGCTCAAGGACCTGGGCAACGGCATCTTGAAGCCGTTCGGGCTCAGCACCGACAGCTTCAGCATGGTCAAGGACGAGAAGACGGGGGCGTACAGCATGAACTTTGCTGGGGGGTCCGGCGGCAAGTGAATCAATCTCTTTCCAGGGCCCAAGTCACGCCGGTACAAGATACGGCCATCCAGTCTAGCTAGGTAGCTCTGGGGTGAGGGTGAAGATGTGTGTTTTGCGTGTGAGACTCGCTGTCCAGTCTAGACCAAGGTCCAAAACCATAATGACAACACCCTCGACCATCTTGAAAGCCCTCGAATGTCGTTAAAAGCCAATCAACTATTTTGAAAGCCCTCTCGACTACCTGGTATCTTTAGAGGCCAATCAGCCATGTTTAAAGATTTCTTGTTTACGGTGTTTTCGGATACTTGACAGCGTCAATCCTTAAGCTCCCGTTCTCTTCAAGTAAGACATCTCCATTTTCTGCCCAACATTGACACACCCCCTGGAGACCGAGATCAACTTCGAAATCCCCAACCGCCGAGTTTCATTACAAGTAGGGACCTTGATTATAGTAATCCCTGCTCATAGCCTCAGAGGAACAGACAATAACCCCTTACCATCTCAGCAAGCATAAAATAGATACTCACACGCCCATCAAAATACAACAGACCTCTCATAAAACCCACAAACAGGCGGCATTCACAAATACCAACAGAACCCATAGCCACCCAAGAATACCAAACACATAATTCCATTATCATCAAATTACCTTACTTCATAGCCCTACTTCATCCATCGCTGTGTAAAAAAGAAACGACTCAAGAAAACAAGATACATGTGTCGCTAACTTGTAGCCGAGTAAACACCTCCCTCGTTCCATCCCATTCAGCACACCCAGTCACTGACCACCCTTCCCGAAAGATCTCTTGCAAATCTCTTTCAACAGGTCCCTCTTCTTCGCCTGCCTAATCTGCTCTTCAGCATCCCCCAGGTTCGGCAGGTTCTCAGGGCGGTACGCTTCATCCAGGGCACGTCTGACACGCTCAAGAAGCACAGGATTCGCAGAAATCGCAACAATAAGCCTGGCAGCAAGCGGAGGATTCTCAGTAATCATGGCAATAAGCACTGCATCCACCTCGGCTGCTACAGGATTCGCAGCGCTCGCAGCATTCGTCTTGGCCTGAGGGTTTGCCGGAGGATTGGCCGGAGCGGGATTGACCGGAGGAATCACCGGAGGATGAGGGTTGACCGGAGGATGAGGGTTGTCCGCAGGGTTGGCATAATGACTATGATTCAACAGTAGATTCATCTGTCGATGCCCCTAAAGAACCCAGACCCCAATGGTTAGCACACAACATCACTCACCACCAAAAAAAAAGAAAAGAAAAAAGGCACCCTACATTCGCACCAAAAAGCCAATGCGACAAATCCCGCGGGTTCCTCGGCGGAGGAAACGCAGAAGGCTGAACCGCCCCAGGATACAAGTGCCCAAACGTCCGAAACGGTCCCCCCACCCCATCCGCCCTCTCAAACGCCCTCAGCATCTGCGTGTACACATGCGGCAAAAACACCACCTCCGGCGAAAACCCAGTGTCGGGGTGAAACCAGTCCCCCGGCACATACCGACTGACAAACCCCTCCGTAATCCTCTCCCCATTGCGCTTCAGCCGCGGCACCGGCCTGTCCAGGACCGACTGAATCTCCAGGTACCGCTTCGTCATCTCCTGCGCCATCCTCGGGTGCAGGTCAATCAAAATCGCAAACGCCTGCTGGAGCTGGCCGTCCGTCACGGGCGGCTGGTTGGGAATCACCGGGCAGCGGAAGCCCCGCTTCAACTAAAAGATGACAATCTTGCGCGGTATCAGGAGCTCGTCAAAGTTGTCGGGCAGTCCCGGGAGGGGCGCGGCGCCCTGCTGGGTCCTGATTCTTTCGGTCCGGATGCGCTGCTCAAACAGGTCGGCGGCCTGGTCCGTGATGGGGACGGGGAACTTGGTGTTGATGAGCGGCGTCCAGGTGTTGACATCGGCGTACTCAATGGCGTGCATGTGGCCCGCCATTTTGACTGATAAAAAGCGTATGGTATGGACTGAACAAAAGAATAGCGGCTGTACTGTAAAGTTGTTGTGGGTAGAGTGAATGGGAAGAAACCTGGAAGAGAGGGAAAGTTTTGGTTCCAGGTTCTGGACGGAGGATGGATGACGCCAGCCCTCTTCAATTCCACTGTTCGGGAAGGCGCCGATCACCTGGGCAAGAGATCAATGGAAGCCTCCATCGATGCTCACCCGGGATAGGCATGGACACCTATGCCTTCCGGCCGAGCCGTCTCAGGGCCCAGTTACGCCTGCCTATAGATTCAGGTACAACTCGGCAAAGGACCATTCCTCCATGTATACCTCTATAGGGACTCTTGAGTTGTAGACCCAGGGTCATGCCGTTGGCTGCTTCACATATGAAGGCTTAGATAACTAACCCAGTCAACAACCAATAGGAGATGTATTTGTCTGTACCAATCCTAGTAAAGAGCAATGATGATGTAGTTAACTAGAAACAGCAAAACCCTGGCCCCAGAACTCCATGATATTTCTGTTTGTTGCTGTTGTTATAAGAGTTAGGTAGATACAATCTTTCTTGAGACCTCCCTTTTAGCAGAAAAAAAGCCAAGATTTGCAAGACCCATTGCAAAAGAGAGAGCGTAAGAAAAGACAGATCATATCCATCCATCCATCCATCCATCCATCAACAAATCGAACACGAAAAACAAGGCAAAAAACAATTCCCCTGCCCCCTCCCTACCCATGTGTTAATTTCCTGTCGTATATCCCATTCATAAAGTTCACACACAAAAGAGAGATCAGTCGTTCCATTGGAAGCGGTGCCTTTTTAAGCCCTCCCATACACATTCACCACCCCATCCCCCCAAATCCCCACAACCGACATGAAGAAGCCCAGTCCCAGCACAGAGACTTGGACAACCTGCTTCTTGAGCCACTCCTCCACCTTGGCCCTCACCTCCTCGCCGTTGGCCTCCTCGCCAACCTCCAAGATCTCGTCCTCCTCGGTCTCCTCCTCCTGCTCCTCACCGAGGACCTCGTAGCTGGCTTCCATCCTCGCGCGGGCAGAGGCGGAGGGCTTCTTCTTCTTTTGCTGGGGGAAGGATTTCTTGCTGGTGGTAGCGGTGGGGGAGGGTCCGAGGGAGAGGTAAGGGGCGATGAAGTCGGCCACGACGAGCTGGGAGCTGATGATGAGGGCCGAGGTGTAGAGGAGGTAGGGGTGGCGGAGGGGCTTGGGGGAGAGGTAGTAGGCGAGGAGGAAGGCGGTGCCGGACAGGCCCGAGAGGGAGCGGAGCTGTTTGGTGGAGGTTGTAGTCAGGGAGTCAAAGGCGCGAAGGGCCGTGGTGGCGGAGGGGAGGTTGAGGAGGGAGGGGATGGTGAGGGTTGTTAGGGTGTAGGAGAGGCCCTGGGCATTGTCATGTTAGTATCCATCATGCGATGCCATGAACCAGCACATACAGTTAGCAACCCCAACGACACCGTCCCCACAAACTTGAGCGCCGAGACGCCCCTCGTAGCCATGATGTACGAGTATGTGCTTCAATGAATCAATCCCAATCTCACTTCCCTATCCAAGAACTGTGGAATTCGCGTGGATAGCCGTTGGAAGTGTTAGAAAGTATCACCAAGTTGGCCTGACGCAAGTTGTGGTTGCCAGGAATGCCGAGCTCACGGATAAAAGCTTAAGGTCTGCCTATTGCGTGGTTGGACAAGCCCGCCGCCCGCCGAAAGGAGGGGATGAGGGGCTGGATCTCTGGGCACTTGCTGCACCTCGGGCAGCAGACATGGCTTGGCACATCAAGGGGAGCTTTGGGCAGCGGCCTGTTTCCACTTTTTCCCGCTCTCACCCCCGCCAAATGCGTCATCGCTCGATCAGGTCGAGTTACCTAACCAGGGGGTGGCCTGATGTGGGGAGAGCCGATACTACAATACCCTAACCCTAGCTTGATTGCTATCAAACATCAAACAACATCCTGCAGATAATATCCACCCCTGGATGGAACTATGTGCCCAATATTTGCCTCCACACCAACATCCACTATCGTGAAGGCGCGATGGCAGAGTGGTCTAATGCGTGAGACTCGAAATCTCATCTCTTCGGAGGCGTCGGTTCAAATCCGGCTCGCGTCGATATGGATACCTTTACTTTTGCATTTTTACCTTTTGCTTTGCGTTGTTTGACCATAATGATATCACCTGTCACCTAGCACATACATGTTTGGCTATTTCGGTAGCTACTTGTCTGTCTAAACCAACCTAGTCATGGGACATTGCATTGGGAGGAATAGCAACCAAATAAACACAGCTTCAGCTACTTATTTTGCAGATATGCTCGCCGTATTTAGTTTGACAACACTCAATACAACCACGTCCAACTAATCATCGTCCTAGGCGCAAATACCAAGTAAACAAACCCGCTTTGTTCATTCCGCTACAGCCCACACATAAAACAATGAATATCTCCTATCCTCTCCTCCTACCGACCCGTCCATCAGCCCTACCCTCAGAGTCCTACTCAACATTCAACCTCCACAGCCCATCCCCCAAAAAGTGCGCATCCTCCATCACCGGCCCCTTCCCCTTCTCCTTTATCTCCTTCGTCCCCATGACCAAAATCCCCACCGCCGCCGCCTCCTCTTTTCCTTCAGCCATCACCACAACCGGCTCCCCCTTCTCCAGCTCCCTGCTCCACCTCCCCTCCTCATCAGCCCCCTCGTTCGGCGCCCCCTCCCCGAGCGTCTCCTTCCCCTCCCTCGAGCTGGGCTCCGGCAGCCTGCCGCCGGCAGAAGTCAGCCCGGGAGCCATGAGCGTCGCGCCCGAGAGCACGAACCGGATGGCGCCCCTGTCTATGCGGACGGTGGGGAAGCACTGGGGGAAGCGGTGGACGAGCTTGAGGTGGGGGAGGAGGACGTCGCCGTCGTGCTGGAAGAAGAGGGGCTTCCCCTCGCAGACGTAGAGGGAGACGCGGTCGGGGAGCTTCATCTGCTCGAGGGACGACTTTTTGGGCATGATCTCCTCGATGAAGGGGTGGAGGAGGGGGTAGGTCTGGAGGAGCGAGGTGCGGAGGGAGCGCTGGATCGACGACTTGAGTTTTTGTTTTGGGGAGGCGGTGAGGCTGGAGAGGGGATTCAAAGTTGATTAGTTCCCTGTGGTTTGGGATGGGAACCTATGAGGGCAAAAAAAAAAGGGGGTTAAAGGCGGGCGTACTCTTTTTTGAAGGGCATTTTGATGGTTGGGGAGAGCTGCGCTGCTCTCTTGCGGTGGATGGGTAGTTTTTTTTTTTTTTTTGGTAAGTGAGGTAAGGTGAGATAGAAGCTGAGATCCAACAGTGGTTGTGTGCAGTAGTCGTCGTCTAAAAGCGAACACTTCGTCTTGTTGTAATCGTGGTGTATGCGGTAAGCTACTCAATGCCAGGAGTCGCCTGTTGCTTGGAAGATGCCCCGCGATGCGGAATTGAATGGAGGGGTAAATCAGAACAATAGCCCCACTTTCAAGGTTCCTGGCTACCACTGCCAAGCCTACCTACGATAAGGGGGACGATAAGCCCAGGAAAGCACCACTGTCGTCACCGCCGCTGGTGGTCTTATGAGCTCCGATAGATAGCACATAGGACCTTCAAAAATATAGAACAAGATGTCTGAGAATGTAATTCCATTATTAAAAGTAGGCTATGACTTCAACATCGCCAAAAAGATGATAGACAGCCAAAAAGCTCAAGCTTGTCTTGATGGTATCCGCTTCCGGCCAGCTCAACAACCCCGCGCAATCTCCCCTCCAGCTCCTTAACCGTGGGAAACGTGCGAAACAGTCCCGTCTTCCTTGACATGTACATTCAACCTGTCAGGGTTGAAATCCTTGGTGACCATCATGCCCGGTTCGATAACTCTGGAAGTTTCAGGGAGATCCTTCTTGCAGAAGCACTGGAGACAACACAATGTCAGCATCTAGCTAGGTATAGTTGAGAAAAGGGGCAAGATAATAGAAACATACCGTCTCAGAGCTTGGCTCGTTCTCCGACAGCGTCTTGCCAACAAGCTTGTTCATCCACTCCTGGGTCTTGCCCTCGGGCATGTTATCGGCTGTTACTCCTGGGACGACGAGAGGCATCTTTGTGGTGGTTATTTGGGTGGTGTTTCTGGGTGTTTGTTGTTTTGGATTGTGTGAATGTGTAATTTCTTGCCGGATTGTTTATTTGTTTGCTCAGTACTGGCGATTCTGATGATTTGGGGGAGTTAAGGGTGGCTTTAAGTACGTGGTAGTTGTACAGGAGTCCTCAAGGGGTCCGATGACGTAGCATTGGCTCTGCCCACCTAGCGATCCAACGGCGCCGGCTAGTTGCGGGACGGGTAGACAAAACGACTCAGCCACATCTTTGAGCATAACTTTATACTAGACGTCGAGCCACTGCACATGTGAGCATAAAGTTTGTAAAGTCTTCCGGCATTCAAAAAGAAACGAGCAAAAGACGGCCTGGTAGGTAACCGAGAAGGTTGTTGCAGCAAAAATGCAAAAGTGAATGGTTTTGATTTCGTCCAGGCTCGAACTGGAGACCTTCAGTGTGTTAGACTGACGTGATAACCAACTACACCACGAAACCATGTATTTGATTGGTGGTTTGACTCGACTGACTGCTTATGTCATTAGCGTTGTTGGCTGTGGAGAGGTGTTGCAGATGAACTCAGGGGTAAAAGGGGAACACAACCACACCATCACCTATCTATCCACAGATAATAAGCAAACTCACTCTATAAAGACTTGGGCTTTCTCTGCAAGCCTATTGTGGCCCACATTGTTGGAAGCCTTTCGTGTATCGCGATCAGTGAATCTTGTTCGGAATTCAACGTTTTTATAGGTTCCAAATCATTATCAGCCAGCCATCACATAGGTGAGTGAAAGGCTTTTGCTTGGAAACATGTATTTCTGTTCTCGGGATTCCAGGATAAGTGTCTTCACTGGGCTACTTTAATTCTAATCTGTAAGCATTCATCAAAGAAAATGGAAAGCCAAATCTCAGCATTGGGTGTGGCAACTCGAAATGGCGGAATCTCTTGTTTCCATCTGACAATTTCCGCCACCCCGAGTCCGTCAGCCTTCCGGGTTCTCCAGGTTTACATTGCCGGGGTAAGCAAGCCGGTTTCCGACTTCCCCGTGGGGAGAGATACGGGCCAATGTGGTGTCCGCTCAACACAAAAAGCTTAATACCGGTCCGGCGGGAGCATCCATGGTTGGTCCTGGAGTCAATATTTTTCTGGGAATGCCTCGACGCCTCGTCTTATTTTTTCGCGCAACTGCGGACTCGCAAACATTTGCAGACTCTCGAAGACCAGGTATGGAGCGAGCTTGCTGGTCGTTGCGATTGCATGTTAATGCCAAAGAGGACTCAAAACATGAGTGCTCATTGTTATTGGGTAGTGCACATACACTGTACCGACAAGATACCAATGGCGTTCCAAGTCCAAAGTTACCCTGCGCCACAGATAGGTGCCCAGCTGCGAGAAACCGCCCTTGGCTGCAGTTGGCCGAGAGCAACGTGGTGTTTGTTGAGCTTCCCTGTGAGCATGCTCTTCAAGGCCGTCATGCCAGCTCCATAAGTGTATCGATCACATCGGTATCTCTGCCCTATGCAAATTTCGGGGCGATGCCCAATTGGCAGCGGATTCCGGAGGCGGCGTCCTCTTAAAAGATTTGACGGCTGCTTTGCACGCCACGTCTGCCTTGATCCAACATCTGAGACATTTTGACCCCGCGTTGGCAGCTTCACAAGCTGGACCGCCGCGATAATGGAGTGGTTCCGGGGTACGTGCTGCAGAAGATAAGCCCTCAAATTCATCATCAGTTGAAGCCATGGCGATCACGCTGCTGCCAAAACCCAACAAACGCACTCCGGGCGCTTGCCTTGACAGCCATCTCCACCGCACCTCCGCAAGCTTCCGCCTCCTTTCACCTGAAAGCACCTTTTCCGCAGCGTCTCATTGGAAGGTGTTTTCTTGGTGCCCGGAGGGGCACAGCAAGACCAGCGATACAGCGGGTCATGGAACAGAACTCTCTCTCTTTTCCCCCTCCTTAGCCTCCGGTCACATCTAAACGCTCGTTTTATCCCATGGATCTCAAGCCATCTGTCCCAGCTATCAGGTATCTGTCAATTCGTATACATACCCCTGTTTCCGCCCCAAGCGTTGGAATTGGGGTGGGCACCCGCGGGGAGCAATAAGCCAGTAAGCCAACCCCAGCTTCCAAGCTCCCAATGTTGTCCCATGCCATTTTGCTGTCAACTTCCGAATTTCAGTTGTGGGAGCCCTGAAAAAGCCACGGAAACCTTCTGGTCAACTGGAACAGCTCAACTGATTAATTCCAGGTAACTCATCATCGACACACCGTCCCGCCCACCTAGGAACACTCACCCAAATTACTCTGCCGCCTGAGCCTGAGTTGGCTGCTTCATTATCCCCATCAGACCTATCTACAATAGCGAATCAGCATCATTATCAGTAGTGGTCAGAGAAATAGAACAACGAAACTACGATGCCCAAAGGAGCTACCCAGCATCACTGGCATGTGGTTTCTTTCGCCCCAGGCCAAGCCAGGCCGACATGGCACTATTACTGACACTGATAGCTCCAACAGCCCCGTGTGCTTCCACATTGCGAAGCCGCGTTGCTATGCACGGGAACATCTTGTGCAATGCGAAACCCACAATGTGTTCCATTCATCCAGATCCCAATGGTGAGTCACGCTGTTTTCCCTTGCTCAACCAGTTTCGAGACGTGGTACCATCACATGGCAACGGTACCGGGAGTTCAGCACTGGAACTTAACCGCCTGCGGTCCGGCGATCAAGCAGTCAACCATGAGACGAAGCTAGACCATCCAGGGAAAGCCAGTCCAGATCGGTCGAGTTCTTCATGTTTATGTTCTGGAAACATGGTGCCAGAAGTGGCTACCCATCTCCAGATACTGATTCGAATTCGAGGTCGACACCTTCCAACAAAATCGCGGGACCGCTGCGGTGCATTGGTTCTTGTCGGGAATGGAAAGACCGCTCCTGATCGATCTTCCAAAGCCTGAAGTCGCCGGTCCCCTTCATCGTCTAGCCGTCCTCATCGCTTGGTGGTCTTCATCGTCTGGTGGTCTTCATCGTCTGGTGGTCTTCATCGTCTGGTGGTCTTCATCGTCTGGTGGTCTTCATCGTCTGGTGGTCTTCATCGTCTGGTGGTTTTCATCATCTGGCCGTCCGCATCATCTGGTCGCCATCGTCCGGTTGCCATGGCCATTGCTTCTTTCAGCACAGTTCCTTGAAATCGCGAGCTATGCCCAGGTTGTCTCGGCTTCTGACAACATGCTAACTGGTCACTAGCGTCCAGTGCCACGATGATGAGATTCGTGCCGAAAGAGCTCAAAGGGCGCAAAAGGTTAACGATGAAAGAAACCGCAAGAACAAGAATGGGAAAAGTCGAGAAAGTTCTCCGGAATCCGACCCCAAGAGCTCCAAAAAGCGCAAACGCTAAGCCATTCCGGGGGGTGGGGGGGGGGTTGTTTGCAGGTTTGAGGTCGGGGACTCGATGTGAACTGAGAATCTGCATTCTTCGTCTCTTGTCGTTTCGGTTTCAACAAGACGCCGCCTTTTTGGGGAGATGAGGGGTGGAGAGCCATGGTGAATGTCAATCTTGATCTTTGCATGGATCTGGTTGGTGGTGTTTATGCGTGGCGTTGCTGGAGTCCGGTCGTCGTTGGGTCTTTTATTGAGAAGTGGCAGGAAGAGGAAGCGGATAGCGAATCAGGAAATTACCTTGGTAAATCAGCTGTAGAAACACAGCTTTTTTCCTGACCTGAAAATTTGTTTCTTGGAGTGCTGAGAGGTTGTGCGATCTGGATGATTTGAAACATGCCAACTCTCTTCTACCACCGTTCACACTTGAAGAGTCCGGCTAACCATGGCTAGAAGCGTGTTGGATCAAATGTTCGACGTTGGTGTTGGGCAACTCAAATGCACGGGCAAATGCAACACTGGCCGCCAAAGGAGCAGCCCGAGAGAATGAAGCGAGTGCAGTTGACCACATTACTCGGCCTGAGAGAAAATAGAAATCGACAAGAAAGCTCTTTAAAGGTTGCAAAATACCAACGTCTTGGCGGACGTTGAGCGATGTTTCATCAAGCCGTTGAGATCCAAACTAGGGTTAGGGGACGCTAGCGTAGCTTCGGCAGCCGTCTTTCCAGAACATTAACCTCTGGTGCCTCGGACCTTGATAAGCACATAAGGTACGGAGTATTATCCCATCAGTTGCCAGCCTCGTCAGCCCCCCGGAACAAGATCTCGGTCTTGTCTCTTTGCTCGCAATTGTTATACTCGGATCCCAAGGCTATTCGTCCTGGAGATCTTCAAAATGACGCTATCCCCCATTCTGATCATGCTCGCTCAGCCCGATCCCGTGTGGGGCAAGGTTTATTTTCCCACCCAACAGCAACCGTGAAAGGTCCAACCACTGGCCAGCGGATGCTGCCGACAGAGCTCCGTGAGCTCCAGCCAGGACCCTGAGAAATTTTGCCCCAAAACTCGGTCTGGAGCTTGGCTGGGAGTTCAAGGCAAAGACATGACTCTGTGTTGACTTTCAACGGATATCCAGAGACTCTATCTGGTTTTTATAGAGGTAGAAAGACAGTGTCGCTCAACATCGAGGAATGACAAGCCTGCAGATGCTGATACCCGCAGTCCACCTCTTTCATCAAGACCTCAATCCCATCGCAACCCAAGCCCGAAGCAGGGGGTTCCCGCGTCTGTGATGTCTATGTTTCCATTGGCCACCTCCTGTCTAACGTGGACCCTCAGCCACACCGCCAAGCCATTCCAGGTCTCAATTGGGGAAAGGACCCCTGCTCCCTTAGACTGCCATCGTGAAGCGCAGCCTCAGAAGCTGCATGTCGGCTCCCGGGGCTGGGTCAGTCTGGGCGTTGTGCCCCAGGCTGGGCTGCTGGCTCCCCCTTCTTCTCCTTTTCGGCTTGGCTCGACCGGGGGAGAGAAGAAGAAGAGTGCCCTTCAATTAAATCTCAGCCGCTCCCTATTTTACCCCTAGGTTTTCCTATCTATTTGCCTACAACTACCTACCTACCTTCACCGACATCGTCGTCCCCCTTACACGACTGACTGTTCCTGTCAAGAAGGGGCATCTTCTTGATTTCCTTCCGTTCCTTTTTTTTTTTTGCGAGGTTTTTGGTTGTTACACGAATTTTAATACACACATTACACGACAACGACGTATTTGCCGATCGATCTCGCACAGCTCGCACCGACAGAAACAGTATTCCTCGCGTCTGTGACATTTCTGCACCTTGCCGATCACTCAGAGTACCTACCTTCCCAAGCATATAACGGCTTTTGCTCGAGCGTCGAGACACCACGACCTTTTTCAAAAACAGAAAAAGCCACGCGACAAATTCCCGTTGTGAAGAGGAGGACTCACCAATTCGAAAACACCGCCAGCCGCAATGCGTCTCCTAACCACCACCCTCCTCGCAACAACAGCGAGCCTAACCACCGCCCTCGTCCCCCGCAACCCCGAGCCCATGGCCGGCGGCAACATGAACCTCCCCCGCGATGCCTCCCTCCCCCTCATAACCTCGGCCCCCAACCCTCATTCCCCCAATCCTCTCCTCGCCCGCCAGGACCGCCCCGAATCCCCCTCCCCCTGCTTCACCGAAGTAGTCACCACCACCACCTCGTGCGAGGCCATCGGCGTCTGCACCACCAAGCCCCACACCAGCCTCGTCTGCCACGCCGACTACATCTGCCGGTCCGACTCCCAGGGCAACCCCTCGTGCATGTACCGCGAGTCCTCCCTCGGCCTGGCCGGCACCATCATCGCCATCTGCTTCGCCGTCGCCCTCGTCGTGTCCGTCTTTAGCATCTGCTTCCTCTGCTGCAAGGAGAGGAAGGAGCAGACCAGGCTCGAGAAGGCGGCCGAGGCGCAGAAGCTGCTGAAGGAGTCCAAGGTGGCGAGCAAGAGGGCGCAGGGGAGGAGCGTGACGGGGGGTGTGACGGGCGTGAGCGGTGATGGGGGCAGCAGCGGGTATGGCAGCGGCGGTGGGAATGTGAACAACGGGGGGGATGTGGGGCAGCAGACTGGGTATGTGGGTGCTCAGGGGGGGCAGGGGAACCCGTTTGCTGACTCTGGGGAGGGGGCTTTGAGGTAGGTGGTGATGGGGAGGGGAGAGGAGGAGCCGGAGTTGGGTGGGGGGGGAGGAATATAAGGGGGGGAATGTAGCAAAGGGGAGATGTTGAAAGTGGAAATTATTGCAATAGGTGTTTTGGCTTTTGTATTGAGTTTGGCGCTGGGAGCAAGACATGAAGGGGAAACAGCAGGGGAGTATAAAGCAGAAGGGAGGGGAAAACAAATAGATACAGACAGAATTGAATTCGGGGCATAGCTGGTTTCAAGCCGGAGTAGGGGAGTATTATATCAGGAAGGAAACATATTTTTTCATGGGGCAAATTCCCTCTTGTCAGTTCAATCCCTTTGATCGCGTTGTCGCCCACAATGCCCTCTTATGTGGCTTCACCTAGTGCGATAGTGTTCGCTCAACGGCGTTAAACCCATCCAATTATTCACCACATACCTTACCCATCCCGCCATTCAAGCCTCAAAGTCCACTCTGGGAGTCCGATTCACCTCGGTCAGAGTCACTTCTCAAGTCAAAATTAAGGGACGGTGAGCCACGAAAATAGAGCCACAGCGAGCCCTTAATTGTTACAATTCCTCCAACATTCGCAGTAATTAGCTAGAGGTACTTTACACCAAACCCGACAACTTCGCTCGACTCAAATCCCTTTGTTGGCCACCACCACCACCACCACCCACCAACCCCCCTTGACCATCTAATTTTCTCGAATGCACCGCAAAACCCAGTTCGATTATCTCCCCCTTTTCTGTGCAAATTATCGCAAGATTATCGGCGCACTCAAAGACCAAAAGCCAACGCAAAGGCCCAAACACATAGTAATGTTCTCAATCGCTGGGCTAAGTCGCAGTAAAGGTACAGCAAAGCAAGCGTTTCTTCTTGGTGATTCCTCAAATAAGATGGCAGCAAAAGTATGTGTGTTCCCGCTGGATGGTTGTGTCTTCGCTATTCACTATGAATAGGTCAAGGCATCACAACCCTTTCATTCGCATAATACATACTTTCTTCAAAAGTAGAGTTCAACAAGTCAGAGCGGGAAGCTGCACTTCTAGTGCCCTAACCCACCCCCACCGGTTGGACTGCCCGGGTGATACCCAACTGTCTTGAGGACCCCCTGCGGCCTTGCCCGATCATTATTCAGGAAGTACTGGATCGACTTGTTCCCATTCTCTTCGCGCAGCTCAAAGATGCCACCTCCATTCACCTCATTGCCTTCGGTCTCGCAGATCATGAGCAGTTCGTCAAAAGTTACCGGGGGTCCGTTGATGTGCAGCCGGTCAACCTGGGCTTTGATGTCCACCAGTGGGATGAACCCCGTTCGCCCCTCGGCAGCCTGGGTATCATGTTCACCCAGGTCCTCGCATGCCTTACGCAGCATCTTGCGAAGGGTAAGGTGGCGTGCCTCCGTAGGCCGCTCGAGAACACCAGGTATACTGAAGCTCACTCCTGGAGGGGGGCCCCAAGAGGAAGCTATTGGGCTAGGTCCGCCAAAACCGGGAGGTGGTCCTGGAGGAAAGGGATGCGACTGAGGTGGCATGCCGAATGTTGGCGGCGCCCACGGGTTCGGGTGGCTGCCGAAAATGGGATCCATTCCAAAAGCACCAAATCCTCCAGGCCGGGGCAATGATGATGCCGTAGGGAGTCTTACGGGACGACCAGCAAAGTCGATCGGGTCATCTCCATCATCGAGCAGAGCACTGCTCCCCAAATGGTCCATATCGTGTCTGGAAAAGTCACCCGAAGGTGAAGAGCTTGATGGTCGTTGACCGTGGACAACACTGGCTGGACGTCCTATTGGTGTTGGCTTGGAGATGGGCTGCGGCCCACCACTCTCATAACTACCAGAACCTTGGCGGGAGTGGGTGGTACCACTATCTCTCTGCATGCCTGATGGCCCCATCAGATGAGCCATTGGTGGCACAGGCGAGTCCAATGGTCCTGGGAACCCAGGTGGGTGATGCTGATGCAGTGGGAATCCTCGGTTAGGACCAGGACCGCTTAGTCCAGGAGGCAGTGATACAATCCCAGGAGGGGGTCTAAAGGCATTCATGGGTGAAAATGGTGGGTCACGATGCATTGGGTTACCAAATCCAGGTGGTGGCATCTGGCCCAGGCCAGGAGGGAAGGGCATGCCGCCACCGCCCCCCATGGGCATACCAAACGGGTTCGGATGCATCGGTAATGGCTTGATGGGCTGGGCGCTCAAAGGTGAGGCTGCGTGTGATGAGGCTTGCCCGCCGTATAGGTTTGAACCTGTGAGTCCCGACTTACTTGGTGGGCCAATGGGGCCTGGACTAGCTTGTATCGGCGTGATGGGAAGAGGTGACTGACTATGGCTGGGAGCGATCCCAGGTGGAAAGCCAGCACCAGACGTTTGGATACCTGTGTTCTCCTGCTGGGAGGGTTGGCGAGGACGCACTGGCGTTGGCGCCTTGGGCAAGGCTGGCGTGGCTACCGTGATTTGCGGAGACGCAAACGAGGCTGACGACTGTGCCAGAGCTGGAATAACTGTCGCCTGTTGCTGGGCTGGGCGTTTAGGAAGTGTAACCGAAGGGGCTGACGCAGCAGCAGCTGCCGCCGCCGCAAGAGTGGCAGCTTTTTGGGCTGCTCTCTCCTCCTTTTTGCGCTTCTCTTTGATCTCCTTGGCTTGCTCCCTGGATTCACGCTCGGCCTTGGCCTTGGCCTCCTTGTCACGCTTCTCACGCTCTTGTTGCTCTCGTCTTTCCCGAGCCTCTCGCTCTTTCTGCTCCTTCTCCTTGAGTCGAGCTTCTTCACGCGCCTTTTTCTCGCGTTCCTTGGCTTCACGAGCCTTGCGTTCATTCTCCTCCCGCTCGTGTATCTTGCGTTGTCGCTCGGCCTCTTTGCGTAAGCGCTCTTCCTCCTCAGCCTTCTTCTGAGCCTCCCTTCGCTTTCGCTTCTCCTCGGCTCTTTGCTTCGCCTCGGCCTGCTTGCGTTCTTCTTCCTCTTTACGCGCGGCTTCTTCGGCAGCCTTTTCAGCCTCCTTGCGAGCCTTTTCCTCAGCTAAAGCTTCCTTCTTCCGCGCCGCTCTGTCTTTGCGTCGCTGGGCCTCTTTGGCCTTCTTGGCTTTGCGCTGGGCGTCTTGCTGATTCTCAGCTTCAATCTCTTCCAGGAGCTTTGCCTGACGCTCCTTGGCTACCTTCTCCCGGTACGCGGTGAGTACTCGTTGTTCAAACATGCGCGCCGCAAAGATTTGGAACATGCGACGTCCCTCCTCCATGCGCTGCTCGTCCGTCATAGGATCCTATCCACATATATTAGAATCCCACACTAGAATCCGCCGGAAACATCACATTGCTTTCATACCTCTTCCTCTTCTTGGCTGTCGTACTCCTCTTCGTCCTCTTCGTAGTCCTCATCCTCCTCATACTCTTCCTCCTCGTCATCAGGGTCGGGCG
Source organism: Cercophora samala (assembly GCA_030512305.1). Taxonomy (NCBI): domain Eukaryota; kingdom Fungi; phylum Ascomycota; class Sordariomycetes; order Sordariales; family Lasiosphaeriaceae; genus Cercophora; species Cercophora samala. Next base: position 6,009 of record JAULSY010000033.1, on the reverse strand, counting down.
GCGGAGGGTGGTTGTGGCCGTAGCGGTCGCCATTCGTGTGGTCGTAATCTTGCTCACTTGGATTCAACACCCGCTCTTGGCTGGCCATACGTCGCTCGGCAAGCTGTTCCATCATCTCGATGAACTTTCTGCCGTCATTTTTGAGCAAGTCATCGGCCACGGTCAGGATGCCGCCTATAGAAGAGGAGCCATAAGCGTTATTGCCAGTCCCTGCATAGGGATAAGTCTGTAAAAAGGAGGGAAGTATGGGAAGTCTGTCCCTACCCTGCACTGTCAGGCTATTCCCGAAGTTGAAGAATTCGGCAGAGTACTCGGTGCGGTGCAGTTCGGATGGATCGTGCTCATCGTCGCTGTATTCTTCATCATCGTCTTCCTCATCCTCCAACTCTTCGTCGCTGTACTCTTCCTCCCCATCTTCGCCTTCGTAGTCGCCCTCCTCGCCCTCGCCTTCTTCATCGTCGTCCGCATCGTCATCCACGTGCTCCAGTATACGACCGTGAGAAGGTTGATGGGTGTATCTCGGTCCACCTGTTGGAAGACCATGTGGTAGATTAGGTGGGATAGACGCAAAACTAATCGAGTGGTGACGACTAAGGAGTGAAGAACTATTGGTCGTATGAGGGTGGTTTGCATAGTGTTCCAGCTCTTCATAATACGCATCGTAGAGCCCTTCCAATTCTTCCTCAATTGCTGTCCTCTTCCTCCCACAGACGGAGCAACTGCAGGTTTGCTTCTGTTGCTCCTTCATCTTTTTCAGAACAGCATCCTTCTCCACCTTGACAAGGTTCTTGCGCTGTACCTCGTCCAGTCCAAGCCAGAACTCTTTAATTCGCTCCCGCTCTTCCTGTGAGCTAGTGTTCCATATCTTCTCCTTGGACATCCCTCGACCATTGGTATGCGCCGTTGGCGGAGGACGGTGGTCAACGTGGTTACCATTCACCGACCCGTCCGCACTCGCCCCTGCAGCATTATTGTTTTTCTTCTTTTTCTTTTTCGCCTTCTTCGACTTTGCAGGCTGCCCATTGGGAGTCCCGTTTGGAGGTTGTTCATTTTGCTCGACAGAGTCTGGACCGGCGTCCGCTTCTTCGTCATCCTCGTCCTGTTCGACATCTGCCGATGGTGGGCTTTGTGGCGGATTCGGGCCACTGCGAGTCCCGTTCGCCTGCTGACCAGTCTGTGCTTGCTGCTTTTGCTCGGCAGCAGCCTTGGCCGCAGCCTTTTCGCGTCGTTTCTGCTTCTTCCTGTTTACGGCCGGTGGGGCAGGTTGCGGCGGAGAGGGACATGTTGGAGAAGGCTGAGAAGATTCTACGGGCGTGCTGCCTTTGGGGACTGTGATGAACTTGGATCCATCCTTATTGGTGTACTTCGCCGTCCCCTTCGCCGAAGGGGACTGGGGAGCTGTGCTACTAGCAGCAACTGGCGGGGCCGGGTTCCGATTGCCCTTCATCGTCACCTAGTTCAATGCAACCTGAAGTAGGGTGGTGAGCGAGGACATGTAGTATGACAGTCTCTTCGTGGAGTAGGCGAGTCGGATATGGCACGGGTCTGAAAGTCGTCGTAGAACTAAGTGATTTCCCAGGTAAGCTTAATGCCGAGGGGCACAAGGTTCGGATTGTGTCAAAAGCTCAAACGGTCGTCACGCGCGGGGGCCTCCTATTAGGTTGGTTGGGGCAGAGGGCAGTAATGAGACAGGGTAAGGGAGCAAGATGGCAGGAGCGATCCAAAGAGCGACTTCGGGCTTTGAGAGTCGCTGAAGTTGGGCTCGAATCAGAGGGGTTCGATCGTCGGTCGGGAAATCAAAAGGGAGTCATGACTTGGCTCGGGGGGGGGGGGGGGGGCCTTCGCAGCAGGGCAGGGTTGATGAGGGTTAATTGACGGAGGGGTCAACCACTCACTTCAGGGTCCTGGCAGGCAAACGCTCTGGTGCTGCAAGAGAGAGCGCGAGGAACGTGTCGGGTGGAAGAGGGCGAAGGGTGGTGAAGACGCGACTCTGGGGCTCAGTGCGGGACACGATGCAGGCCGAGAGATGTCGTGCGCTTCGGAGCTGATCAAGTTGTTCGGATGTTCAAGGTGCTCCCGTCCTAGATTGCTTAGATTTGTGGTCCCGGCCCTGGAACTCCAGTGCGGGCGCGCTGCCCAGAGCTCCCCGCTCCTATTGGCCCACATGCTACACGTGACCTCAGCCTTGCTTCCTCGCGCCTGCCCTTGTCGCCAATTTGCGACTTTTGATTTTCCGCTCTTTCCTTCAGCCGCGAAAAGACCACTTTAGACTTTTCATATTACGGTTGATATTCTCCGCTTATTGCTCATATGCCACTCCATTGCTACATATGACGCTTTGGCAACGTTGCCCAAGTAGTATACCTCAAGCAAGTGCCATACTGGGCTGTTCGCTGTCACTTGCAAAACCACCTTGAGCTGGATCTCTTTTTTGACTGGAGACTTTGGAGGTACCGAGTGTTGGAGATATCCTGTCGCATACCTAACTGTGTTGAAATGTCTATGTTCCTAACTGGTACCGTGGTCGATGGGCTTCTGCACTTTTAAGAAGAAACCAGAAACCGACATTGGAATATTATATGCCAATAATAACAGCTGGGAGGGGTCTCGAGCTTATTTCCTTATTTGGTACCTCGCAAAGAGCGTTCAGGGGCTAGGCTGTGAGCAATGCCGTCATCGCCACGTTAGAGCAGATTGATATAAGTGAGTGGGGGAGTCGCGTGTATTGTGATAACCTCTGATCATTCCTCCAGCCGAGCACTTGACAGCACTTATTCTCTAGCCGTCACGGCTTCCTCTTGACCGGCGATACTTTGAAAGTTCAATAGGCGAATAGATTCAAACAATTGCCCACGCCTACAAGATTCCCATGTGGCTTAGGTTCTCCCGGTCTAGCGGTACCGGGAGCTAGATCTCTTGGCCCTCCAAATGCAAGCGATGCCACACCGGCTGCGATTGTTCACGATCACAAATCTTTGCTTACCTACCCCTTTTTGAGTGCCAACCGATCTGTTTCAAACACACCCTTGGCGACTTCTTTTGCTCCACAGCTTCTTAGCACAAGAACCATCTCATGGTGCAACAGACACCGAAGAGCTAATCTGGCTTGGCGCCGTGACCATGATACATACAGGATGCCTCTATCTCCATGATCATGTCCTCGTTTACATACTCAACGTCGGCGAGATTGACGCTGGAAATAGCTGATCCGGCCCAGTTGAGCATTCCAGCTCCGTCAGCCGCTCCATTCGAGGTGCCATGATTCGCGTGGGAGGCCGTATTGGGTGCGTATTGAGCATTGATGTCGTCGGGTACGAAGTTGTGAAGGGTGCACAGCCTCAGGGTCGCCCGCCTGCCCCCCCCCCAGAGTTCAGCGCCGTCACCAACGGCTCAGCAGCCTATCAAAGCCATAGTTGAGCATCCCGCGGCCGTTGCGGCCCACTCGTCACTCGCGTTTCCCTACGCACGGAGGAAGTTTGCTTTGACTGAAAGCGAGTTGGGCTGGCTGCTGTGTGTGGTCTGCTTGGGTGAGGTGGCTTCCTTCTGGGTTGGGGGGCAACACAGGCAGTTTTATACTAGACTAACTTGGTCTGAACAGATGTTTGATCCATGTGAACCATATGCTGCTCGGTGTGTTCGGATGATGGTGCCAGTTGACGGTCATCCACACAGTAATCGGGTCAACTCAAACGGTGCTGTCGGGCCCAGCAACTGGGGGAAAGTGGGGCATGGCACATCGTATCGCGCCCCCCAGGGCCGGCCGGGACGAGACGCTGCCAGTGGGAAGCTCCAGCAGCTAAACAGGGGGTCGGCTGGCGTGTTAGCGTTATGTAATCAGGCCTCAAGGCGCTATCAACCCATTGTTTCCCCTCGAAATTTCCTGGGCCACCGCTTACTGCTGGCCATGCATCCATACTGTGCCTTATCTTAGAATCAGACTAGCCCTGGGCCGGGGGCTTGCTTCGCAAGCCAGGCGCCTACTTTTCGTGGGCGGTCCCACCTTTTTAGGTGCCTTTTTAGGATTAGATTAATTAAACTGCTCCACTACTATTTTCCGGCTAATGGGAATTTTTGTTTAAGTTAAGTAAGAATTTAGCCTAGGCTAGTTTAAATATAAACCGTAAATAATATCGTAAGTAATATAATAGTAATTTACGACTATTATTACTTTTTTTATATAATAAGTATTTACTATATATAATAAGTACCATTATAATTAGCGAATTTTACGTTATTTAAAAATATTAATTTCTTTATAGAAATATCGGACGGCAAGCTAAAATTATTAATAATATATCGGAAGCTTTTTAATTACTTAACTAACTATATAATAAATATATCCTTTAAATTTTCCGAAGTCCCCTCCGACCCTCCCGAACCTCCTAAACTTACTTAACTATTTAAACTTATTATTAAAAATATTACAAATACTTTTATTTAAACCTTTTATTACGTTTAATTTATTATCGACTTATACCTTTAAAAAGGTTTGTATTAACTAACTTTTTTAAGAGGTTTACTTTTTATATATAGTAATTATAGTAATATTAAAAGTAAAAGAAAAGATTTTACCGGTAATTAATATAACTATATAGCCTTTACCTCTTTACTTTTTATTAAAAAGAAGTTTATTATTACTAACGGTATTTTTTATAATATCGTTAATAATACCTATAAAACTTAATACCGCTTTTACTTTATTAACTATAACCGTATTAATTAACGTAGTAAAAAAAATATTAAATACTTTATTAAAACCTTCTTCTTTAAATAAATAAAGAATAGCTAAAAAATTAAAAGCCTTACTAATATTATTATAAACTTAATTATTAAATAGGCTTTTAAGTAAAAAAATATTTTTATAAGAACGACTAAAAAAGAAATTAATATTATATTTAATATTAAAATTCGTTTAAAGTTTAAAGCTTTAATTATTATTAAATTATTTACTTCCTTTAATCTTATTAAATACTATTTATAATTATTTATTAAAGTCTTATAGCTTTATAATACTAATTAAATCGAAAATAATCTTAAAGATAATTAGCTTACTTTTAAAACCAAAACTCCTTTTTTTATTAAATTTTTTTCTTAAGTTATATAATAATAAAAGACCTTTATTAATAATATCCTTTAAATAATTAATAATAATAATAAAAAGTTATAAATTTACTTTCTCGCTACTTTTATAATAGCGAAATATATTTATAATAAAGTTAGTTTTTTAAAAAAGGTACTTAAGCTTTATTATTACGTTAATAATATTAACCGTAAACTTTTTAATACCTTTTATTATATAAGTATTACTTTTTTTTATAATATTATTAATTAGAAGTTAACCGATATAATTATTAAAGTTAAAAAGTTTATTAAAGCAATTACTTATAATAATAATACTTATATTATTTATAATAACTTTAATTATAAAAATAAAGTATAGGATTTTATTAATAGTAAAAAAGATTAAATATATAACCTTACTATTACTTTATTAATTACTAACCTTAAACTTAACGGTCCTTTTTTATAAATAAATATCGATTTTACTTAACTATTTACTATAAAAATAATACTTTATATATTTAACGAAAAACCTTTTAAAATCTTAAAGTATATTAAATAGTTAATAATAAAGGCTTTTAAAAAGCTATTTAATAATAAAGAGAATATATTTAATATATTAAAAATAAAGTAACTCGGCTATTAGCCTATACTATATATAACTCTTAATATTATTTTTAAAAATAAAAGTACTATTACTAATATTTATAAACTTTATAAAACTTTATTTAAAGAGGTATTTAATTTTAAAAAGTATATAACTTACTTACTTTTAATTTCTAAAGATCTAAAAACGATTTTTTTTATACGTCATATTAAAAACTTTAATTTAAAAGCTTTTAAAATATAAAAGTAAAAAAAGTTTATATTATTAATTTTTACTTTTTTTTATATTAAATTTAATTACTTTAAAATACTTATTAAAAACTTTTAAAATACCGGTAATAA